>CM040978.1:2037894-2055394 GCA_022985145.1 Pangasius djambal
ATTAAGTTTCAGATGATGAGCTGTCATCCATGATGAAATGTCTGCCAGACATGCTGATATCCGAGCTGAAACATTAGTGTCTGAGGGAGGGAAGGAGAAGATAAGTTGAGTGTTATCTGCATAGCAGTGGTATGAAAACCCATGTGAGGATATGACAGCACCAAGAGATCGGGTATAAAGGGAGAACAGGAGAGGACCAAGTACTGAGCCTTGCGGAACACCAGTGGAGAGTCTGCGGGGAGCAGATGTGGATCCCCTCCATGTTACCTGATATGATCGTCCTTCCAGGTAGGAAGCAAACCATTGCCACGCTGCACCATGAATTCCTAGGCTCCTAAAGTATGGTGAGATGTGAAGCTCTAGCTGTGTGTGTGTGTGTGTGTGTGTGTGTGTGTGTGTAACTGAATAGCATTGATTGTGGTTGAGGTCAAAGGGGAATTGCCTCATAAATATTTTATTTCAGTGACAGAGCGAGAACGCTGCTCATTAACGCTGGTCACCACAGGAGTGCGTGGTGTGTGTTTATGATAGACCCAGTGTTTCCATAACGTTTTTAATGCACACTTGCTCCCTCCATGTACCCTTAGTTGAATTATTGCATCACTGCATCAGTTCAAGTTTGTTGATAATCGGTTTTTAGTGAGACATTATGTTAGTAAAAGCTGCTGGCCATGGTCTGTTATTATTTTATATTAAGATTAATGACCTTTGGTGATCCCATGACCCCATCCGTTACATTGAGAAGCTTTGGTTAATGTGGAGTACTGGAGGAACGTGGACCTGAATGAACAGGGAAAGTCAGTTAGGGTGCATTGAAACCTGGAACGTAGCAGAGGGTTAGACTGTATAGCAATGACTGTTCAGGTTACCCACAATGCATCACACACAGTAGCACACAGTAGGAGTGTATCTGTTTAGCGCCCCAAATATCCATGTCTTTATCTGTATTCGGGTTTAAACCCAAAGTGGGCGTGGCCAAAACAACGTTGCACATTTTGTGCTATCACTTTGAGTATTAGAACAAGTCCTGAACGTTTAGCATTGAGTTTACTACTTCTGAAAAAAAAATAAATAAAAAACAGTGTTTAACTGTAGTTACAGTTTCTCGTGATAGGAATACCCTGATTTCTTTTTATTTGTTCTTGTGTTAAAGTTAGTGTTAGTGTGTTTGGAGTGAGATTCCTATAAAGTAAGGCGGATTATTCTTTTCCTCTCCGTCCTTGGCTTTTGCTGTTCCTTCACTTATCACTTGACTGAGCAGATGGGTCAAATGTAAGCCATTTCCCTGAGAGAGAGGGGGAGCGAGGGAGAGGGAGAGAGACGGTCTGTCACCAAGCCTGCATTTTCCACCGTGAATAATTGAGGAGCTTTTGAAAAATGCACAAGCAATCGCAGGGTGCCATCTCTCGTCTCCCCGATGGCCTGTTTTTACCGTTATGGATGAATGCGTTGCCACCAACGCGCCTGTTTGTTTGCTGTTTTTTTCTTCCTAGAGATGTGCAGTTGTTGCATATTAAACGCTTCACTTTCTCCTTCTCGTCTCCTTCACAGCTCACTGGCTCCTGAAATATTCTGAATAAGCCAAAGAGCTTCATTTACTGTTGTTTTTTACTTCATATCTATCCATCTAGCTATCTACACCAATCAGCCATAACATTAATACCACCTGCCTAATATTGTGTAGGTCCCTCTTGTGCTGCCAAAACAGCTCTGAGTCGTCGAGGCATGGACTCCATTCGTCCTCTGAAGGTGTGCTGTGGTATCTGCCACCAAGACGTAAGCAGCAGATTCTTTAAGTCCTGTAAGTTGCAAAGTGGGGTCTCCATGGATCTGACTTGTTTCTCCAGCACATCCCACAGATGCCTGGATTGAGATCCGGGGAATTTGGAGGCCAATTCAACACCTTGAGCTCTTCCTCATTCCAATTTTTGCAGTGTGGCAGGGAGCATTATCCTGAAAGAGTCCACTGCCATTAGGGAATGCCGTTGCCATGAAGGGGTGTACTTGGTCTGCAACAATGTTTAGGTAGGTGGTACGTGTCAAAGTAACATCCACATGAATGCCAAGACCCAAGGTTTCCCAGCAGAACATTGCCCAGAGCATCACACTGCCTCCACCAGCTTGCCTTCTTCCCATAGTGCATCCTGGTGCCATCTCTTCCTCAGGTAAACGACGCACATGCACCTGGCCTTCCACAAGTTCATCAGACCAGACCACCTTCTTCCATTGCCCCCATGGTCCAGTTCTGATGCTCATGTGACCACTGTAGGCACAGGGTGGACAGGGGTGATCATGGGCGCTCTGACCAGTCTGCAGTCTGCCTTTCTATCAGAGCCAGCATTAACTTTTTCAGCAGTTTGTGCTACAGTAGCTCTTCTGTGGGATCGGACCAGACGGGCCTTCGCTCCTCACACGCATCAGTGAGCCTTGGGTGTCCATGACGCTGCCGCTGGTTCACCGGTTGTCCTTCCTTGGACCGCTTAAGGTAGGTACTAACCGCTGCATACCAGGAACACCCCACAAGACCTGCCGTTTTGGAGACGCTCTGACCCAGTCGTCTAGCCATCACAATTTGGCCCTTGTCAAAGTCGCTCAGATCCTTACACTTGCCCATTTTCCTGCTTCCAACACATCAGCTTCGAGAACTGACTGTTCACTTGATGCCTAATATATTCCACCCCTTACACAGGTGCCATTGTACCGAGATAATCAATGTTATTCACTTCACCTGTCAGTGGTTTTAATCGTACGGCTGATCGGTGTATTTATCTGTCTCTTGGCTGTCTGTCTCTTTCTGCCTTTCTGTCTCTGTGTCTGTATTACGTTCTGCTCTCTCTTTATACCTGTCAATCACACTTTCTTTCTCTCTTTGTTTTTGTGTGTCATCTCTCTATCTTCTTTGGCCTTTCTCTTTTTCTCTGTGTCTCGCTGTCTGTCTGTCTTTTTCTGTCTGTTTTTATATCTATCTCTCTCTATCCCTGTGTGTCTTTTAATATTTGTCCATTTCTTTGTCATTGTCTTTCTCTATTTCTATGTCTCACGCCGTCTTAATCAATTTCCAGCTTACTGTCTTTCTCTCTCTTCTCCTGTCTGCTCTCTGCCTTCCCTAATTTTTCTGTTTCTCACTCTGTCTCTCCCTCTCTCTCCCTCTCTCTCCCTCTCTCTCTCTCTCTCTCTGAGTGATGAAATTAATGAACTCATTCACCATGGTTTAGTAGTGACGTATTTTTACTCCACACTGTACATTAATCTGTCTGTTTTATTTACAGGAAATGATAAACTAATCCAGTTGCTTCATGCGTTTCTGTCTTACATCACGCTTTTCTTCTTACTCTTTTTTTTTTATTTTATCAGACTCTAGTTAGTCAGTAAGATTTTTGAGAAGGGGTTATTTGTGTTTAAGCAGGAAAAAAGTGTTAAAGCTTTATAAAAGCTGTAAATGATATAAATGTTGATTTGCTCGTCTCCTCGTTTGTTTGCAGCACACATGCGAGTGTGTTCCAACACCAAGGGGGGCTTCTCTTAATTACGGCGTTCATTTTTAGAGCTAATAGTCACTCTGTACGAGTGTGTGTGTGTGTGTGTGTGTGTAGACTTACTGTTTCTATGGCTACACAGTGTGAGGATCAGTGTGTTTGATTCTGTCACATCAACAGTTTGTTTTTGTGTTTTTTCTCACAGTTTAGCGAATGTCCACACTTTTCCCCAGAGAGATACTGTGTGTGTGTGTGTGTGTATGTGTGTGTATCTGTGTGTGTGTGTGTGTGTGTGTGTGTTCCTGCAGTGCTGATGAGAAAGACACACACACTCTCCTTCAGGCCAAAATGAAACATAACCAGTCTTTCTTCAAACACCAATAAAAAGAGTCATAAACCTCACACACATGGATGAGGTCATTGTCATGACACACACTGTCAGGATGATGTCAGAACCTGTTGTCATGATGTCATTATACAGGGACATTTGGAATGATGTCCTTTTCAGGACATGATAAAAGGACAATCCTTCTGTCCCGTAACACTGTTGCGATGATGTCATTGCACGGAGACGCTTTTAGAATGATGTCAGACACTGTGGTGATGACGTCGTCATATGGGGACATTTGGAATGATGTCACTGTCAGGGCATGATGACAGGACGATTCCGTTATACTCGTAAAGCGCTCGTGATGATGTCAGGGCACAGGGACGCTATTAGGAAGAGAACGCCGTGGGGATGATGTCAGTGTACTGAAAAACAAATGTGATGTCATTATCAAGGGACGCTGTTAGGACGCCGTGCGGCGAGTTCATAAGAAGATATTGTGAATGAATGCCTGTAAAATGAGCTCACCTCATATGGACACTTTTATGATGATGGGATTATTAGAGGATGGTGTCATGAAGATCCTCCTTAAACGATGTCGTTAATCAGTGACGCCTAAAATAAGGACACTCTCATGATTACACTGTAAGGACATGATGGTAGCTAATTATTAGGGGATGTTGCTAGGATGATCTTACTGTCATTATGATGTCATTATTAGGCGACACTGTTTCAATATTAGGTCATTTTTAAGCTACTCTGTCAGGGCAATGTGATGATCATGGTGTCAGGATGATGTCATGTGTACGGATTAAGGGAAGCTGTCAGGTAGATGTCGTTTCACATGGACACTCCTAGTATGAGGTCATTTTAAAAAGACACCGTCAGGACAATTTAGTTATACGGGGACACTTCCTGGATGACATTTCTATGATGGCAGAGACATGGACATCATTACCATGGCTTAATGACCTGAGAAATGATGTAAATATGATGATAAAAATAATATTTTGCGTTGATTTTAAGTTGAATTACACTCTTTTGCTCTGTAGGATGTGCAGATCGTGAGCACGGATGAGAACCAGGTGCTGCTGGCCCTGCAGGAATGGTACCAGACCGACACGTATAACCTGTACGCGTCAGACCAGCAGGGTGTTTATTACTCCATCTTGTTGGAGAACGTGCGCAGCACCAAGCAGCCCGAGGAGAACGTCATCATCGACGTGCTGGAGGTCAGGAACAAGACCAAACCTTGGAATTAAGCTGCAAACAAATTGTGTGTGTGTGTGTGTGTGTGTGTGTGTGTGTGTGTGTGTGTGTGTGTGTGTGGTGATAGACAGATACATACTTGTTTACTTAATTACTTGCATACTTTATTAATGGCATGAGAGGAAATTGCATTATTCATTATACATGAGTGCCCTTCATATTCCCGACTCTGCTGTCAGATGTAATTACAAAATGTAGTGAACATCGACTAAGTAGCGTCCTTTAACCCTTTAATCCTCCATAATTTAAATTTTTTAATTTTTACATTTTTTTTTTTTACTTTTACAGGTGCGTGGCATCAAAGGTGTCTTCTTAGCCAATCAGAAAGTAGACAGCAAAGTCAGGACTCTCATCACATACAATAAAGGTCGGGATTGGGAGCTGCTAGCTCCGCCCACCACTGACATGAACGGCAAACCGGTGAACTGCAAACAGGTAGAAAGCTCCATACAAATTCCTGTTAACATACGTTCGCCTTTATTTACTGAGTCGATGCTTTTTCTTCAAAATTACTTATTTTACCTAAGTCTTTCCAGGTGCTCTAGAGTATCACGAGCATTCGAATCGGGTTTATCTTCTTCAGACGCTGGCTTTTTGTGATATTTTACTGATATTCATATGACCCTTGTGTTGAAGAACTATAACAGATAAGTGGTTTATTATCTCATTCCTCATCAAATTCCCATCCTCTGCTCCAGACTGGATTATTCTGAATAAATCACGTCTCGTATTAGCTCACCTCTTTTTATTTTCCTAGTAATTCCAATAAGCAGGCTAATTCTCAAACAAGTGTTGTATTAAAACAGCTGAAATACAAACTAGCATTATAGTAAATAAGTACAAGTGGAATTATAGGACGGAAGCTAACCAAAAAAATTGCGTTACACTGTCAGACATAAAGGTACCTAATTGTTCCTTTCCTTGTTGGTACAACTTTTGCACCTTTAGTATGTAAACCTGAATATGATAAACCTTTAAAAATCCTTTAAGCTACATAATTAGATCTTAAGGACCACTGGTTAAATGTCCACCACCCCACATGCACCTTCCCAGGTAAAAGACACATCGTAAAGGTTGTAAGTGGTTAGGCTTGGGTTATTAGAAAAGAACAATTTCTCCATTTCTCCCAAGTCATGGTAGGACAATGAAGCCATTCTAATAATGTGATAATGTAATAATAAAGAAAAGCAAGTGTGTTGTTGCTGCAGTTTGACCAACCTCCACGGCACGCTAAAGCATGATGTTCATAAAGCTTGTTATCTTTGCTCCATTCTGTTGCTGTTGTTATTGTTAATGCATATGGTCGCACAAATTTCAGAAAATCAGTTTATAATTATAGGAAATCAGTTTGTGAGACTGATCACACGTTGCATGCATCACTGCTTTAACCAAATCTGCAAAGACCAAATCATGTTTAAAAACAGTGTCTGGGCAGACAATAAATGATTAGCATGGTATTTGTATACGGCTAATTTAATCCATTCACGCTCTTTTGTTTGTTAGCAACATGCCCAAACAATTTAACAATGAATAGAAGCTTCCAGCATGCTCCCATTTGCATAATGCTAATCAGTGGCCATTCATTTACATTTGTTTTTAATCGAGATTGCCATTTTTGGCCCTTTAAGAAAATAGCTACTTAATTAGCATTATATAAAAAGATTCCGCTAATCAAAATGTCACATGAACATCACATTAATATACAGTCTAACAATGTGTTTTTTACATTTTTTTTATACTCTGCATTTGTGTAGTTTCTTTTCTTTCCTCAATCCACTGCATACCCAAGGCTAAAACTTGCACATGAACCCAGTGACCTCTCACAGCAAGGAGGCTGACTCATCTCATACTGCAAGGGATTGTGGGTAGTGGAGAGCTAGCAGGGGTCTCCTGCTACCTCCGCAATCTGAAAAGAGACTTGTAGAACAGTCTGGGTTTTTTTTTTTTTTTTAACTGATGCATTACATGCTTTATTTTACATACAATGGATATTCCATCTTTTTCTCTGTCCTTGACACATAATCGTCTCTCTTCACCAGTAGTTTTCTCCATCCTTCCATGGCTCTTTCTTTTTTCCTTTTTTCATTCCTTTAAGTCTCTCATCTCAGTATATTTCTCAGGAACTGTGCACTGGAATGGTGAGTGGTAAGACTGCTGTGTTCTGCAGCTATCCACAGTAATGGGATCCAAATTAAAATATCTTTGCAGTGGCAAAGGGACTGGGTGCAGTCTTTTCAGCACTCCTATTAGAATGGTAATAAAATGATTTGGATTACCACTCTGCAGTGATAGTAATGATGGCAACTCAAGTACTACTAAAGAGTTGGACATCTGCTGGGGCAGATGAGGATGGGAAGGGATGGTGTTAGGGCACTTGGGGGTGGTTTTGGGGTAAATGGAATGTAACTGGGCTAGGGACAGTTTTGAGTACACAGGGCTGGGATGTAGATGGGCTGGGGATGGTGTTGGTGCACATAGGGATAGGCTGTAAATTGGGTGGGTAGCATTGGTACACAGAGTGATGGGGATGTAGATGGAGAGGGGATAGTGGTGCTGCACAAAACAATGGGGTGGGAATGGTATTGAAGGACATGGAGAAGGAGTGGTGATGGTTTTAGCACAGATGAGGATAAGATAGTGATGGTGGTATAAGGTACAGTATATAAGGATGGTGTGGCGGTGGGGTTGGCATACTTAGCGATTAGGTGGATCTCATGTTATGGGGTGGAGAAGGCATGTGGGAATGGGGAGGGGATGGTGTAAGTGCACATGAGACTGGGATCAGGGTGCTTTTGGAGTACATAATGATAGGGTATGTTAGGGCAAATAAGTGATGGGTTGGTGTGGGTAAAGTGATGTGATACATGAGAATAGTGTGGGTAAAGTGTCAGGGTACATGGGGTGGTGTGGGAAAGGCTTGGGGTACATGGGGAAGGTGTGGGTAAAGTGTTGAGGTACATGGGGAAGGTGTGGGTAAAGTGTTGAGGTACATGGGGAAGGTGTGGGTAAAGTTTTGGGGTACATGGGGAAGGTGTGGGTGAAGTGTACATGATGATAGGGTATGTTAGGGCAAATAAGAGATAGGTGGATAGTATTGGTACATGGGGAGGGTGTGGGTAAAGTGTACATGATGATAGGGTATGTTAGGGCAAATAAGAGATGGGTTGGTGTGGGTTAAGTGTTGGGGTACATGAGAATAGTGTGGGTAAAGTGTTGGAGTACATGTGGGTGTTGTGGGTAAAGTGTTGGGGTACATGAGAATAGTGTGGGTAAAGTGTTGGGGTACATGAGAATAGTGTGGGTAAAATGTTGAGGTATATGGGGAAGGTGTGGGTAAAGTGTTGGGGTACATGGGGAAGGCGTTGGTAACATGCTGGGGTAAATGGGGGTGGTGTGGGTAACATGTTGGGGTACATGAGGGTGGTGTGGGTAACATGTTGGGGTACATGGGGGTGGTGTGGGTAACATGTTGGGGTACATGGGGGTGGTGTGGGTAACGTTGGGTACGTGGGCAGGTGAGGTGAGTGAATTATTGGTGCACATGTTACATGTTAATTTAAAATTGCTTCAATTTCCAGACAGTTGTCTTGTTTTTTCTTCTTCTTTGTTGTTGCTGTGCTCATGCTGTAAAAGACGTCAGTGGGTTGTAAATAGTCATCAGGACATCATCCTCTTTTTCCACTAATAGATTGGCTTGTACTCCTCCTGGTAATTGCACAGGTGTTGCTTTATTCTGTTTGATTGCTGCATCAAATTTCCTGGAATTTTTGTCTTTGTTTTGTGTTTATACCTTTGAACCCCTTCTCTGTTAATTACTGCTGAATTTTTTAGAATAATAGATAATAGTGCATATGGGAAAGGGACTCTCTCTCTCTCTCTCTCTCTCACACACACACACACACACACACACACACACACACACACACACTCAGACTCGAAGTCTTGTTCTCCCAGCATGAACACAGTCTGGTGTGTGTAACTAGACTCAGGAGGGGATCTTTAATGTGAATCCCTCTAATCAAGTGATGGCCTCTACATTAACACCTTTAATCAGAGCGCACTGCTCCTGCACGGCCGTAAACATGCATTTAAATTGTTTTATGAGTTTACTGCAACATTTACGTTGTAAGTTAGCTGACAAAATGCAGCTAGTTTAGAAACAAATGGCATTGTGTGTGTTTATCACTGAGAACTAGACTGCAGATACTGGATTATAAATAGCAGCTGCATTAAAGAACTGTTTTAGTCGTGTTCAAATGAAAATGTTCAGTGTCTGAAAGCAGAGAAGTGCAATTCAGATAAATCGAGGGATAAAATACACAGGCGAGAAACGAAAAACAGGCGAAACGCTATGAGTAGCTAGACATGCGTTAAAAACAGAAGCATTTACGTGGCGGTGGAGATGAATAAAGATCAAAGACTGGAATCAAATAAAAATTAAATGTACGTCTGAATGTCTCTCTCTCTCTCCTCTCTCTCTCTCTCTCTCTCTCTCTGTCTCTCACACCATAGCCAGACTGTCACCTTCACCTCCACCTGCGATGGGCTGATAACCCGTACGTTTCTGGGACGGTCCACACGAAAGACTCCGCCCCCGGCCTCATCATGGGTGCAGGTCGGTGCCGAAAAGAAGCTCTTTTATAAGCACAGACATTTTAGACACAGAAAAGTTTCCACAGTTTAGGCCAAATCCAGCAATTCATTTAAGAGAGCAGTTCAATTAGATTGTAGTCAGGCGTGCACTTCCGAGATAAACAGCCAAACCCAGCTCATATTTCAAAGAAGAATGAAGCGAGATGCAAATTATTCTCACTGCCTGCTGTTCAGTTAGGATGCTGGAGGACATTTGGATAGTTAAAAAAAAAAAAAAAATTTCTATTGACTCTTCGTAGTGAATGATAACGCTATAGAGCTTTATTTTAGTTAATGGGACTAATAAAAGTAGTAATAACTTTTTTCCTTATTTGAGCAAACCTTCTTATGGAGATATAAATTAAGTGTTGATAAACAAAATGGCGAGTTAATAGAGTACTAAATGTCTAACTGCTGAATAACGGATCTATTACTTTATAGTAACTGATGCTTAAAGTCACAGTTAATGCATAATGAAAAGATGAGCAGTCAGTTGGATTATAAACGATTAATATGTCAGCTACAGGGTAATATGATATGCATGATGTCACATGTTTATCTGATAGATTGATCGATTTGATTGATCACATATTGCTCAGAAACCTCATGATCACACGTTGCAGTGCGTGTGATTTCTCTGTAAGAGCAGTCCATTTTTCTTCTCTATTCAAACTCATGAGACGTCGAAACAGGAAGTATGTGTGTATGCTTTTCCTCTCTCTCTCTCTCGCTCTCTCTCTCTCTCTCTCTCTCTCTGTCACTTTCTCATCATCGGCATATGTTGCTTCACAGGAATATTATTACATTTTGTTCAGCTTCAACGGTTTTGCACTACATCCAGCCTTTGATGTCAAATGGCGCCCCTGGCCATGTTCTCTCAGCTTCCTGTCTTAAATGGGTGTCCTCTTTTTTTCTGTCTCTCGCTTTCTCTCGCTCTCTTCTTCTCTCTCTCTCTATGTTTATTAATCACATGAAAGGAAAAAAATCACACCTTTGCACTGACTTTATACAGGATGAATTAAAAAGCAGACATATACCCCGCTGAACTGTAACGATTTCTCTTTCTCTCTTCCCTCTGTCTGTCTCTCTTTCTTTTCTCTCTCTCTCTCTCTCTCTCTCTCTCTCTCAATCAGGCAATCTTGGCTCTCAGTTGGTTGAATATAAAGAGGAGATGTACATCACCAATGATTGTGGAAAGACCTGGAGACAGGTGAGGACATTCAGTAGAAGGAATTTTGAAAAAAGGAGTGATAGAACTTTCTGAGGTTTTTGCTCATCACAGTGCCACAGTCATCCAGGCTAGAAGTCCGTAATCCTTAACTGTCCTGCTCTCAAGGAGGAAGCAGCAGCCCGCCTCTGTCGCTTGTCAGTTAGAGCAATGCTAGCCAATCGTGGCATCTCGTGTATAAATAATGGCACTCTCCTCCAATAATGTTGCATGCAGTTGGAAAAGAGCCGGTGGCTGAATTCCGTCTCAGAGGGAGCATGTGTTAGCTTTCATCCTCCCAGATTTTGGAGCTTTTTGGCTATCTCTCTCTCTCTCTCTATCTCTCTCTCTCTCTCTCTCTCTTTTTCCCCTACGTTTTCATTCTTGCTGCATCAGCATTTTACTTCCTCAATCACTTTTATCCCCTTCATAATCTCTTCCATTTTCATTTTCATTTCCATTTCAGTATGTAACTCTGATTAGCTCTGCAAAAATAAATGTTCCTCCTGCATTCTCTCTTCTCTCCCTGCTCTCTATGCCTCTCTTTTCTTACTGTTTGACTCACTCTCTTTCTCGTGCCGTTAGTGGATGAAATTGGTTTGCACCGTTGAGTTCTGCAGTCTGATTGGTCAGTTAACGTTGATTAATTTCCTATAACAGCAGCTCTGACCGTAGTGCAGCTCCAAATCACAGGCCTATATTAAAACGCTCATTCTAATATGTTATCATGTCTATAGGAACAGCTCATGCCTAGAGACTTGTATGTTTATTTAACATCCGTGGAAGGAGTCTCCAGTGTCAGCCCTTCGTAAGAGTCAGAGATAAAGCTGTAACCTTTCTGACATTTTGATTTGCGCTTTGCAGTTTCTCTGTAACACGAAAAGCTGCAGGAACGACTGTTTATAGCTGCATACCATTACATGTAACTATAAGTGGACAAAAAGTACAATATATCATTCTGAAATGAATAAACTGTGTAATTATTGGCAAATTGCTGTGGTTTAAGAGGTATAAAACAATTCAGGGTGAAACAATAACTATGCATCATCACAGGCAGAGCGTGTTCTTCCTTTCGCCACAGTTCCCGCTTTATTTTGTATAAATAGATTGGTCTGCGTTTGGCTATGGCATCTCATTGACTGAGAAAGAAAAAGTTTTTCCCATCCAGAGATCAGGACCAATGCTTGCAGGTGGTCAGTGCTTACATTATTACAACTGATAAGAACTCTGGATGTAGATTTTGATCTCTCGGTCAATCCAGAGGAGACACGGATGATGGAAAACTCTCTGAGAAACCTTGAGAGGAACCAAAAGGAAATCCTCCGGCTGACACCGGAGAGTGTGATTATAAATCGTTACGGTATACAGGTGTAGAAGAGGAAGGATAAACAGTACTGAGTGTGTTTCCAGGCTGTTCAGTGTGAGCAGATTGTGAATAAGAGCCTGTCTTTATGACTACAGCAGCAGCTCATTGGGTATAAATCTACAGAATCCAGACGAGATTGAGGCATCGACTGTTTTAGGAAGTGTACATTTTGAAGGTTGGAGCTGCTCAAGAGCACTTATCTGAGTTAATATTTTCTCAGGTGTTTGAAGAGGAGCACCACATCCTGTATCTGGATCACGGCGGCGTCATCGTGGCCATCAAAGACACGTCCATCCCATTAAAGATCCTCAAGTATGTACGCTTTTCAAGTAGCTTGCTTCTGCACTTTGGAGCACAAATCTCACTCTGATGCTAGTTGGCATGACAGAAAATTAATTAGAGGAACAGATTAGAAGGGAGATTTGCCTCAAGGCAAAGATGGTGTACAGCATCAGAAGAGAGAGAGAGAGAGAACGACAAGAGGGCGACAGAGGGAATACTTGCTTATCCTTGTCCCACACGTTCGGCCCTGGAGAGACTCTCGAGTAAATTCGTCTTCCCATTCGAGAGGCTCTTCCCTCATTCTCTCATCCCTCACTCCCTCTCTCTTCCTTTGATCCCTGTGTTTCTTTCCCTCGTTACTCATTTAGACAGACTTCAGGATCCGTCAGATATGAAGTGCTGTCTGGCCTGAGAGGGAGAAAAATGATGAAGTGTGCCTGAAAAAAAAAATCCCTTAAGTTGTCAGGAGGCATTACAGCACACACACACACACACACACACACACACACACACACACACACACACACACACACACACACACAAACACACAAAGTCACTGTAAAACCCAGATTGGGTAAAGCCCCAAGACAAGTTAAAGTCCTGAGCATAGGCAAAACCTCTAACACGTGCAGCATGGCAGGCAATGCAGCTCCAAGCCACTGTTCATGTGTTCACGTATTTTTAGCATGTTGCAGTGAGTGAAGGATGAAAAATGTAAAAAAAAAAAAAAAAAAAGCAAGAAGTAAAATTACCATATAGAGCACGAGAGCATATGAGTCACAGCTTGCTTTTCTTAGCTCTTGTCAGATGAGCTGGAAAGCAGAAAGCGACT
This sequence comes from Pangasius djambal, assembly GCA_022985145.1. NCBI lineage: Eukaryota > Metazoa > Chordata > Actinopteri > Siluriformes > Pangasiidae > Pangasius > Pangasius djambal. Next base: position 2,051,287 of record CM040978.1, read on the forward strand.
CACGACTCCATCAGCTAGTGTTCATTTCAGTCTAAATCTCAGAGTCTGATGAAGGAATGATGACGAAGGAGCTGATATTTCACCCAGAGCATGTGTAACTCCGGGAAATGCAATTAACAAGCCTATAAAGCGGTTAAATATGGCATCAGAGAATATCAGTTTAAAGTTTTATGACAGAGTTCAATTGAAATGCACGTACAGTGTTCACACTGGGACATTTAGCAGTATGCACTGCATTATTAATACCTGGATGATGTGCTGGAACTGCCACAAAAATTAAGTGGTGAATGCCGGACCCTTTCTTCCACTCACGCGTGGGGATCATGGCCTGCATGTGTAGACGTAGATGTGTAGATGGAGGGGCGGAGCTATCGGAGGAAGCTGTGGTTTGAATTTTTATTTTTTTTTTAAATGGCTGATGAAACACATGAGACAAGAGCTGCTACCCTACATACACCAGACATTTGGGGTTTTAAAATAAGCTGCTGTTCCTGCGGAGGCTGTTCTTGCGGCTCAAAGTTGTGACATAAGCTACAATTAACAGACGGCGTAGTTAGCAAAAAAAATCACAGAGAAAAACAGAGCTAGTCTAGTGTATGGCGGCCAATGGGAAAGTGGGCTTTTTTTCCCATATATGCACCGAGTAACAGTAAGAAACCAGAGCGCTGCTAATTAATAGCCTAATAAGCAACTCTCTATTTTTACAGATCAAAGGGGCCATAGTCCCATTTTCTTGTTTTCTACTGGATCACAAGTCTGAGACTTATGAATTCGTAGGTCAGAGTTCACCTGGATGAAGTCAGCGTGAATCTACTGTATAATCTAAGTCAAACAGGCAAAGGTCAAAACAAAAGAACATGGAAAACAGACTCGGGGGGGAAAAAAGGGACCTAATGTTCAGACTTATGGATATGAAGAACGATAAGACTTCACAGTGAAAGTAAAGAACAACGGGTTATACATACACAAACATATCTGGGGTGAGCACAGCGGGTGACAGACCAATGAGAAGTCAGGGGTGAAGAAAGGACCAAAACCAAAACAAAACGTAAACATAAGCGTATAAATGGCGTTCGTCGCTATGGGAACCATGAAGCAAAGTGGGAATCTGCAGGTTAATGGTGGAAGACAGAGCAAGTGAAGTTGGCACAGAGTGATTGTATTCAGCTTCTGCAGGAAATCAGTGACGTAAGATGTCGTGTCTCTACAGGTTCAGTGTGGACGAAGGACGTACATGGAGCATCCACAATTTCACCAGCACGTCGGTGTTCGTGGACGGCTTGCTGAGCGAACCTGGAGATGAGACGCTGGTTATGACGTGAGTCCCTGTCCTCTGTTCCTTACCTGTGTTCACTCCCATCTGATCCTCTCTTGCCACGTTCCTTATCACCTCCACCTGTCTGTCACCACCTCCTGGCTCTCACCTGTTCCTCACATCTTCCTGTCTTTCAGCTTTACCTGTTTATTCCTCATCCCTAACTGTCTCCGGGTACACTGACCTCTCTTTCATCCCTCAGCTATCATCCCTCAGATCCACCAGTGGTGCAGCTGCATATGAGTCACACCTTTACCTGCCCATTATCTGTACTTTTCTTCCTCTTACTGACAGTCTGTCCCTCCTCTCCACGTTTATGCCTCACAGTCACCTTTCTTTCCCTCACTTTTAGCTGTCCTCCACCTCCACTGATCTGTCCATATCTCCATCCATCCCTCACATTACCCTGTTCATTAGTGTATCTACAGAATATGAACTTCACCTACACCAGTTTGTCCTTCACCACCACCTGTCCTTCAATTCGATCTGGTCCTCACCTCCACTTGTCTGTCAGGCAGCTTTACCTCCATCTTTCTTTTTTTCTTCTCCATCTGCCCTGAGTGCATTCCCCTGTTGGAATTCCACTCCTCCCTCACATCCACCTGTTCCGATACATGAACTTCACCTTCACCTCGCTTTCATCGTATCCTGTCGCTCTTCTCCAGTTTTGGTCATTACAGTTATCTGTCTCTCACAATCTACCTTACCTTTAGCTGTCCTGTTCCTCCACCTGTCCACTTATCTCCATCCTTCCCTCACATTCACCTGTTAATTAGTGCAAATATAACCATCTCACCTACACCAGTCTGTCCTCCACCACCATTTAAACATTACCTTTATCTGTCCGTCAAGTCCATCTGGTTCTGACCTCCAGGTGTCTGTCTATCACCATCACCTACAGCCACCTGTCCCTCACCTCCATTCATCCATTTGGACAAATCCTCTCTTTGTCCCTCAATTCCATCTGGTCCTCACCTCTGCCTATCTGTCCATCACTGTCATCTCCACCTGTCTTTCTTTTTCATTCATCATCCATTTGTCCATAAGGAAAAGCCCTCTATCTGTCCCACATTTCTATCTGGTCCTCATTAACACCTGTCTGTCCATCACCTTAACCTCCATCTGCCTTTCTTTCTCCTCTACCTATCCCTCACTTCCATTCATCCATTAGGACAAATCTTCTATCTGTCACTCAATTCCATCTGGCTCTCACTTCTACCTGTCTGTCTATCTATTCCTTCTCCTCCACCTGTCCTTGAGTGTCTGAATTTCACTCCTACTCTGCATCCACCTGTAAACTGGTAGATGAACTACACCTTCACCTGTTGTAACATCGTAACCTGTCCCACATTTCCAATTTGGTCCATTCTTACACCTTCACCTCAATTTAGTTAGTTCTAAAAAAAACCATGAATCTTCCGAACACCTGAATGCGCATCACCTCCATCTGTCCCTCACACCCATCCAACATTCTATCCCTCACCTCCCCCGCCTTCACCTGCTACTCGTCCACACCTGTCGTTCAGTAGAATCACTTCAATCACTTTCTCCATCTTGAAGATATAACAACTCTTGAAAAAAAAAAAAAAACAGCCAGCACATTAAAACCTGCAGTGCTTGAGGACCAAATCAGCATCTGCTGTGATCAAAGCAGCAATCAGCTTGCTACTGAGCGCTGACGGTTTAAACTAGAGCTTGTGTGTATGTTTGCTTTTCTGGGTCCAAATCCAACACAGTGGAGCATGCTTCACAGCATGAGTCGAAGAAACTGTCATTGTCCGTAAGACTTACTGTATGATTTTCACCACCGCGGGATTCTAGAGGACATGATTGGGGTCATCATGGACAATGGCCAGTGATAGGACATCTTGTTCAGTGAGGTGTGTGTGTGTGTGTGTGAATGATGTTCTGATGACAGGTGTGAAATGATTTGCCACTGGATTTCGATTTTTAGTGGTGTGGAACTCGAGCCGATAATGAAATGTTCGGGCGGAGGGAATCGCGGCGAAGACAACAAGAGTGGAAGGAGATAGCGCTACCTTTTTGCGGTTTAGCTTTGTTTGTGTGGCAGAGCTCTCTAGAAAGCAACTTTATGGAAAAAGCGGATTCATCTTAGGTGTGATGAAGCAGAGTTACTGTTACCACTCTGATTATTTTCCTGTAACAGCATGCCCCAAAGTGTTTTATTTCTTTTTAGTTTTCAGTGCCATGTAATCCTTTTAATCTGTTTATAGCTACATTTAATGTTGTGCAACATCTGCAACAACAAGTTAGTTCCTGTTCTAAATGACATTATAGCAGCATTATAGCAGCTTTTTCCTCTCTCTCGAATTTAATAAGACAAAAACCACACAGCTTGTCCTGTTACAGAGAAAGGGTAAATTAAAGAAAAAAGCATTACAGCTTTACCTCTGACTGATACAAAGCACTGACACTGGAGACTCCTTCCACGATTACACACGTTTTTGAATGTGCGTAGGTGTGACTGCTGTACACGTCCCTGTGAACGAGCTGTTACTATAGAAACGATAACGTATCACACCGAGCGCATTAACATAAACCTGCGCTACTGTCAGAGCTGCTGTCATAGAAAACTAATCAACGCCTTCTGACCAATCAGCATCCAGAATTCAGCAGCGTACTATATTGTACTATATTGTGTATTATACTGTAGTGTAATGTTCAACCTGCTGGAATATTTGACAAATACTTTATTGTTTAAAACGGATTTTTTTTACAGTTCAGCAGAGCGCAGTGGAGTGAGGTTTTGGCTAAAGCTTCAGCAGATATTTT
>CM040978.1:2060394-2063515 GCA_022985145.1 Pangasius djambal
AAAGCTACATTTTAACGACCAGAAACGTGACTGTGGTTTTTACGAAACGTTAAACCTCTGAACAGTAAACATCTGGGTTGAGCAAACGTAAGCTTTTTTCCAGCCCTTGGTCTACGCAACACAAACGCACGAGGTAGCTATCGCTAACGTTCGCTCTGTCTGTGGTGCTAAAAATGAATGAGCTCGTTATGTTATATGGCGATGGAATAACGTGAATGTGTGGAATATTTAAGGATTTGCTCAGCCGTCTTGCTGTTCCTGGGCGGAGCGGCACGGGTGTAACTGCTCGTGCTTGTTTTCAGTGCCTCTACAGGAAGTCCATCTGGAAGTGGTGCCCATCGCAGGAAGGAAACAGGAAGTGAACCTGACTGCTGTGGTGCTTCCTGAGGACTCGAACCTCACCGTCTTCTACTGGTGGATCGGAGAGGAGCTGCAGGTGCATCTTCATCGTTTTTAATTCATCTATTCATCGTATTTGATTTAAATTAACATGTTAACGCTCTTCATGGGCGGTGGGAGCTCAGTGGTTAGGATGTTAGACTACTGATCAGAAGGTTATCAGTTCAAACTCCGCCACATTCACGCCTCCCACCTACAATCCCTGCAGGACCTGAGACTCGAAGCCATGACCTTCAGGTTCACCTTCAGGTTACGAGTCCGACTCGCTAACCATTAGGCCACGACTGCCCCTACTGAGCGTAACTATAAGGTCATTTGTCTGACAGCGTCTCATAATAATGTAACAGCGTGTTTTCTGGCCCCTCACAGCCGAGGCTGACGCTGGAGAACAGCATTCTCACGAGTTTTTCTGAAGAAGGTGAGATCTCCGTCACGGTTCAGGCGTCTAACGGCCGCTCCACGGTGCAGGACAGCAGAATCGTGCGCGTTTACGGTGAGACGGCGTTGATGTCACTACATCTTCTATACACGTGTAGGTGGAGTGTGTTGTCACACGTCAAAGTGCTTTATTCCTCTTATACCAGTGATTACAGCTTGATTTCTTAAAGAATGGCTTGTTTTATCCGTTTATAGTTACGTTGTTGTGGAATGTCTGTGAAACAAGTCAGCTCCTCTTCTCGCTTACATTATAGCTCTCTTTATTCTCTCACTTAAAAACGCAGCGTGTCATTTTCCCAAGAAACCGCGAAGAGGCGTAAACTCCTCTGTCCCGAAGATATCGGAAGATTTAAAGTCACAGCTTTACCTCTGACACTGGAGACTCCTTCCATACATGTTACATAAACATCTCCTTACAGAAAACTTCACCAGATCAGCGATTTTACTCATTTTTAATCTGTTGGTTATTACTGGAGCGTTCGCCGTACACGCGAATGAGCTGTTGCTATAGAAACGATAACATATGAGAACGAGCGCAGTAATATAATGTACCACGTTAGATACTCTGTGCTTTTATTCTCACAGAATGTTTCAGCTGCAAAATATAACTTATTGCACAAGATATTCCTTTTCTACAATCATTGTCTTTTTATGAACAATAAAAGCATTAACTTTTGATAGATACATTTTTATGATAAATAAAAAAAAACAGATAAATGTTTTCCTGAATGATTCTGGAGGGAAGGTAGCTGAAATGCTAGTGTGATATTAAAAGTAAAGTTTTTGTGTTATTAAGAAAGTTATAAGTATGAAGTTCCTGGTTTGTCCACTGGGTGTCACTGTGACATAAAGCTGAGTGTATAAAATGGCTTGAATGCAGGAGAATTCAGACAGAATTAATATTTTTACTGGGTTAAGAGGAAGATATTGTAGTCTAATTTACTAAGAATCATCTGCTTTAATGAATAAACTATAAAAGATGTTTTCTTTTTTACTGTTATTTCCGTTCCGGCAGCAGTGTCTGTTCCCGCTGGACATATTTATTACTACATGCACACATTATCATACATTAACCCTGAATTTGGTATTTGCTATTTTCCCATGACCTTTAACCTTTGACCTGTGGTGGTGGTGGTGTTCTTCTGTCAGATCATTTCCAGGTCATTCCGCTTAGCTTCAGTCCGAACTTGGATCGCTTCAACCCGAACATCCCGGAGTGGAGAGAGGACGTGGGACATGTGGTCACCAAGATGCTGGCCAAGGTTTTTCTCCACACACACACACACACACACACACACACACACACATACACACACACACACCATGCTGTAGGGACTAATTTAATAATAATAACACACATAAACTAGTGGGGTTAGGTTACGCAGGCCCAGGGTCAAAGGTCATGTCTGAGTTTCATCCATATAACTCGTATACACTGCAGCAAAATGTCATTGCGTCACCGTTTGTGATTATTTCCTGAAGCTTCCTGGATGTTTTTCCTTCCAGATCACAGGACTTCCTCAGGAGTCGATGGTTACCATGGTGAAGCCCGGGCTGCCAACCAGAGCCGACTTATACATGTTGCCCACAGAGGACACGCCCACCACGAGGAGCGGGTTTGCAGACAAGGTATTGATCTAAACACACACACACACACACACACACACACACACACACACACACACATGAACACACTTCACACCAGTTCTCCATTATGCTCCAACAGGAGATGAAACCTGACAAAGCGTCCTGATGTCAGAGACTAATGAAGATAAAGAGCGATCTCGCTTACACCACGCCCACCTAGCAGCATTTAAAAGCACAAAGCCTTCGTGTGTGTGCTGCTTACTCTTAACTGCGCTCTCTAAAACTCCACCTGTGTGTGTGTGTGTGTGTGTGTGTGTGCTGTAGCGCGTGTCCACCATAAAGCAGGCTCTGAGAGAGAGTAACGTCAGCTTCATGGTGCGTGGTGGACTGAGAGTGCTGGTGACTCTGACGGATCCTGACGCAGGTAATGCAGCAAAGCCACCCAACAGCATCTGATCATATTTATGTTTGAATATAGTTTACATTTTTGGGGTCTGTTACATTCCAGAAGGATCAGAAACATTTGCGACGAAGCTGAGACGGAGTTCTGCGTGAATTTGTGGGCAGATTTTATTTTAGTAACAATGGACAGTGTTCCTTTGCACTCGTCATGAATGTACAGCTTTTATTTTAAAATGAATGAAATGATCATTTTCTGGAGACATAAGCTGCCTTGTACACAGCGCATAAAAGCTTC
>CM040978.1:2068531-2079307 GCA_022985145.1 Pangasius djambal
CTTCTCTGCTTCTTCTCTGCTTCTTCTCTGACTCTTCTCTGCTTCTTCTCTGCTTCTTCTCTGATTCTCTGCTTCTTCTCTGCTTCTTTCCTGATTCTTCTATGCTTCTTCTCTGCTCCTTCTCTGACTCTTCTCTGACTCTTCTCTGCTTCTTTTCTGCTCCTTCTCTGCTTCTTTTCTGCTCCTTCTCTGCTTCTTTTCTGCTTCTTTTCTGATTCTTCTCTGCTCCTTCTCTGATTCTCTGCTTCTTCTCTGCTTCTTCTCTGCTTCTTCTCTGCTTCTTTTCTGATTCTTCTCTGCCTCTTCTATGCTTCTTTTCTGATTCTTCTCTGCTTCTTCTCTGCTTCTTCTCTGCAAGACCAGATCTTGCCACTTCAGTGCCTCGTCTCTCGTCAGTGGTAGAGCTTTTCCTTTCCAGTGTCTTAATTTATTTCAGAAACATCTAAACACCTTCCTTTTGAGACAGCTAGGATATCACTTCTACATAGTTTTTTGTACTTTGGCATTTATAGTTTATGCGCTAAAGTCGCTCTGAATATTTTTGTGAGTTTTTCATTTTTCCGTGTTGTGAGTGAACTGTAAGATGGAGGAAAACTCTGAGGACCTGGAGTTGGAGTTCTAGGCAGCTCTAATGTTTTGGACTAGTTAGAGTGGGCAGGATTTGTTGACTAGTAGGGAGGAATTGGGGAGGTGGTGTGTGTGCAGAAACATAGTGACTACAGGGAAACAAAGAGAACGGAATTTACAGGAAGTTCACAAGGAAAACACGACTTTCTCTAAAACGCTCTCGGTGCAGTGCGACGCCTGCGCTTGTGTGTTGGCATGTTTTAACTCTCTGTGTGGACCAAACCGCATGATGCTAAAAATACATGAAAAAGCGTGTGTGTGTGTGTGTGTGTGTGTGAGAGAGAGAGATCAGTATTTCTGCATGCTGTAAGATGAAATATCTTATCATCTACACTCAGTGTGGCATTCATATGTGACATTCATGTGTGTGTGTGTGTGTGTGTGTGTGATCAGTAATTCTGCATGCTGTAAGATAAAATACAAAAATCTTATATCTTACACTCGGTGTGACATTCATATTCGTGTGTGTGTGTGTGTGTGTGTGTGTGTTCTCTTGGGCCACAGACTCTCGGATTGGTGCTGCAAGTCCCGGATTCTGGGCTTTGGCTGGCATTCTTCTCGTCACCTTCATCACCACAGGACTCTTCCTCCTCTACAAGTTTAAAAGGTTTTTATACATTTTCCTCTTATCTTTTATTGCAGTAACGATGGAGATGAATACATATGATGTTTAATAATAAGAGTAAATGAGTACATGTAAATGTGAAGTAACAGTTGCGCAGAGTACCAGAACCTTTGGCGCCAGAAACCTGAAGCTCTGCTTTGTCCATCGATCCCTGGTCCAGGACCAGGAGCTTCAGCTGGACGGTTTCTGGAACCTGGTCCAGGACCAGGGGCTTCAGCTGGACGGTTTCTGGAACCTGGTCCAGGACCAGGGGCTTCAGCTGGACGGTTTCTGGAACCTGGTCCAGGACCAGGGGCTTCAGCTGGACGGTTTCTGGAACCTGGTCCAGGACCATTGATTTGTGTTCGTCATTCGTGGTCGTGTTTTTTTTTCAGCCTGCACAACTGTTCCGTTTTCAAACATTTTACCGGCAAGCAGTGATTTTTACACCAGCAGACTTTCTCATCATTATATGGGTTCCGATTTTTACAGAGGTTTTTAGTGCATCAGTAACATCTTAACAATTATATATTCATTCTCTCAACTGTTTTTCAACAATTTATTGAAATGAAAATGATTTTAACTTCATCCTGGTATGAACTTTTTCATCTTGATATTATCGTTGATGAAATCTTACATTTTCAGTCATTTTTATTGCAGCTGATATGGAGGATCAGATGAAGGATCACATCAGTGTTAATTCACACACGTGCTGAACTTAGCAATGACATCATTATACGCTCACGTTTACTGACGTCACCACGCCCATTCCAGGCATCTCAAATTGGTGGAAAATGGCCTACAGCTGAAAACCCCCGGATCCATTGGTTCCTGGTTGGGGAGTCTCTTGTTTTTGAGCGTCCAAAAAAAAAAAACCACTTGATTCTTTTATGATCTTGAAAATGTTTTCCCATCAGGAAGTTCGGTGAAAGTGGCTGTAAACTTGTCACTTTCACAGTGTCCAATGACAAGTCATGTGACCTCCACGAGATTCATGTCACCATAGATGGGAATGAAACACAGGGACGTTTCTCAGCATTTAGTAGAAGTGATGAAGCCCTTCAGAAGAGTCAAGAGATACAGTATAGTAAAGGTTTCACAATCTTCAACTCCACCTACAGAATAAGAAAGCATTTTATTTTATTATTCAAAATGATATTACAATCACACCACTGCGCTGGTGAATTCTGCGTTCTGATTGGTCAGAAGGTGTCGATTAGTTTTGTATAACAGCAGCTCTGACAGCAGTGCAGGTTTATATTAATGCGCTGGTTCTAATGTTTTATGGTTTCTATAGTAACAGCTCGTTCGCAGTGACGTGTACAGCAGACGCTCCACATAAATGGATTAAGTAAAAACGTGTGTGATTGTTGATATGGTGAAGTTTTCTGTAAGGCGATGTATAATGTAAGTGAGAACAGGAGCTAATTTGTTTCGTGGACGTCCCGCAACATTAAACGTAGCTATAAACGCATCAAATAAACGACGTGTCATTCGTTAACAAGTCAAATGGCTGTGGTTTGGGAGGAATAAAATGGACGTGCTGTCGTAGGGCCGCATCACACCACCCTGCTGTTGATTGTTGATTATTTTCCTAAAACGGTGTTTTCTTCCTCACATACACAAGTGAGACGTTCGTTACGTCGACCGCAAATCCAAAGCGCACAGCTCCTTAACGAGTGCCGCCGCTGCTCACGTTTCAGAAAGCTGCCAGGACGTAACGTCTACGCCCAGATGCACAACGAAAAGGAGCAGGAAATGACCAGCCCCGTCAATCACAGCGACGACACGCAGCACATCATCCAGGGGGAGGAGTTTATCGACGATGACCTCGACTCGCAGACGCTGGGTAACGGCCGAGGTACGATCGCGCCAAAACATGATACACACGTACGTTATTAGCAAGCGCAGACGTTCCACTGACCTGATTTGAATGTGTAGAAGTCTTGTTAATAAGTGAAGAGAAAGAGAGTTACGACATGTTGAATTAAAAATATTCCATTTCCGATATTCCAGTGTGAGTAAAAATAACAGCGTGTGTGTGTGTTCGGGACGTTCAGCGGTACGTGACGTGACGTCTCACTTTATTTACTTTATTTACAGAGTTACTTTATTTCTCCTGCATCACTGACATTAAAGCTAATCTAGAGAGCAAGCTAGGCTAATTAGTTAGCCGCAGCTAGCTAGTACTAGTAAAAGCGTTGTTATGGTTACAGTGTGTGCATCACATGACCTGTTTTTTTTCATATCAGCAGTAAAAAAAAGCTTTAAATGTGAAAGCACCATTAGCAAGCTAAATTTTGTCCATCTGAGCTAAAACCTTTTTTTTTTTTTTTTTTGGAAGGCAATCACTCGGGAGTCGTGCTGAGCATCACATCGAGGGAACTGCACGGATACCTGAGCAGCTGATGCTCTTTAGCTCCGCCCACCAGAACGGAGGATGCCTTTAACTCCGCACACCTGAAAGGACAAAGCCGTTTAGGCCACGCCCACCTGTGACCCTAACACGCCCAGACAGGAGGAAAAGTGAAACTGCACATGTTAACCATCAGCACAGCAAAACCTCTCACCATCTGTCTCTCTCTCTCACTGTCTCTCTCTCTCACACACACACACACACACACACACACACACACACACACACTGTCTCTCTCTCTCTCTCTGTGTATCTCACTGTCTCTCTCGCTCTCTGTGTGTCTCTCACTGTCTCTCTCTCTCTTTCTGTCTCTCTCTCTCTCTCTCTGTGTCTCTCACTGTCTCTCTCTCTGTTTCTCACTGTCTCTCTCTCTCTCTCTGTGTCTCTCACTGTCTCTCTCTCTCTTTCTGTCTCTCTCTCTCGTGCCCTCGCTCTCATACACTCTCTCTCTTTTTCCTCTCCCTGTCTCTCTCTCTCTCACACATTTTCTCTCTTTCTCTGTCTCTCTCTCACTGTCTCTCGCTCACACACTCTTTTTTCCTGTCTCTCTCACACACACTCTTTTTCTCTCTGTTTCTCTCTCACGCACACACTCTCTCTGTCTCTCTGTCTGTCTTTCTGTCTCTCTCTTTATCCATATGATTCTCTCCTTTTTGTCTCTTTAACTATCTCTTTCTTTGAATTATTAAATGCTCGAGAGAGTTCGACACACACACACACACACACACACACACACACACACACACACACACACACACACACACAGTGAGGACAGTCCACTCTCTGTCTTCTTTCTTCTCTCCCTCCTTCCTGTCTCTTGGGATAATGGGATGTTCACAGCACGTACACTTTCACTGATGCCCAGGGACCATTTTTACTTCCTGTCACATGACTGGTCAGTGCACTCTGATTGGCTGTCTCCGAGAGTCTGCTACGGAATATAGAGGTCACTTTTTTTAGATGTCTGTGGTGGTAATTGTGGTGTGTGATATTTTACCTTTTTCTTTATAAAGTCTCAAACCTTTCGTTCTTCCTTCCATTCTGTTCCTCGTTTTTGTTTGAGTTGATGTATAAATATCTTTCTTTCTCTCAGGCCTGGGTGGTGGCGTGGTCGGTCTGAAACCATGCTTTTTATGTTTTAGTACAAATGGCAGTGAGGATGTGCTTAAAGTGTGTGTGAATGACCAGGATGAGCGTGTGATTCAGGAGTAGCCATGTTTATAGATACAGCCAAAGGGAACCATAGACAATAATTCCCCATTCTGCAATTTCTCTTTTTTCATCCACATTCTCAGCTTCTGATGCAATAAGGATTCACAGGATACTGTCCTCTACTGAGTCGAAAGGGTAGAAAGATCTTCCTCACGCATGTTATTATATTCAGGAGAAATGCAGCAGGGTTTTTTTGTGGGAATTGTAAAAAGTTTTTGGAAAAAGGCTGGCAGATGGAGACTATAGCCAAAAGCCCTCACAAAGTGTTTGTTTGTTTGTTTGTTTGTTTGTTTGTTTGTTTTGCTTTACAGCACTATAACAGAAAGCCCTCTCCAAGACATATACCGTAATTGTTTGTTCGTTGGTTTGTTTAATTTGTGTTTGTTTGGTTGCTGTTTTTGTTTGCAGCCTTTCTTTATGGGAACAGCAACAACAAAAAATCTCACAAGACATTTGTTTGTTTGTTTGCTTGTTTTTGCTTTATAACAGTAGAACAAAAAGCCCTCACAAGACATATTATTTATGTTTGTTTGTTTGTTTGTTTGCTTTTGGTCTTTTTGGGGAGTCTTTGTCCCTGTAAGACATATTACTTTTTTAATTTTTGGGGGGTTTTTTGTTTTGTTTAGTTTTGTGGGAACTATAACAAAAAGCCCTCAAGACATATATATATTTTTCATTTAAAATAATTTACTCTTATTATCGTAACAATGTTAGGAAAGTCGAATGGTGAAAAATTAGAAGGAATAAGACAGAAACAATGCATTATCCAAACGACTAAACCTTACTGATCTTATGATCTCCAGAGCAGTCCGTTATTTATTAGACGATGTAGCGATTAGAGTTTTGCAGGTGTGCTTTTGTACGTGCAAAGCCTATATTAGGCAAAATGTGACGAGAGTTCCCCTTTTATTTGGCTCGTGTGTATAGATGTGTGTGTAGAAACCGTCCAGCTGTACATAGTCCCTTCCACAGCTACAGATTTCTCACTAAAGACCAAAACATGCACAGTTTCCCGAGCGCCTTTCACTGGGGGCAGAGCTTTCCGACGTTCCCTAGGGCTAACACAGTTTGAATTCTCCAAATCATTTCTCATATTTGTCTGCCGCCTAATCTAGATCATGTGCTAAGACGTTCCTCTTCATCTCGCTGCATCCAGAACGTTCACACAATAAGCGGAGGTCTGTGTGAAATGCTGCACTGTTCCACTGTGTACGTAACGTCGTGTTATCCTGTTCATTTGTTCAACAATAACGGTCACTGCTCTTTCATTTGGGGGAATTTATGCAAACAGATTTGATGAACTCAGAGGTGTTTCTTTGTGTAACAGCTTGTCACTGGACTTGCACTTTTTTTTTTTTTTTCATAGGTTTCCCAAAAAAAAGACTCCATTTGAACAGAGAACTAGGTCTGCTTTTCCTTCATCAGACCATCATTCTGAATTTCCTCCTAAAAGTCTAACCGCGGCTTTATACTGTCTTTGGTTTAATTTTGGCCCTAATGTGAAACTAGAAAAGGAGAATTTTGAAATATTTTTGAGGGAAAATGTTTTTGTACCTCTTTATGCACATGTTTGGCTTAACAGTAGTTTATAGGTAATTAGGTAGGAATGTGCTGTTTATTTTCCCCCACACTTTTATGATGTGAGTAAAGGGAATAAGGGACGTCTTGCTCTTGCTGGATCTCGGCGGAGGAGAGGCTTTGTTAAAATCGGCTGTTTCGCAGCAGCGTTTTTGTCCTTTGGGGTTTTAAGGTTTGCAAACTGAAGGAGGTTCCAGAGCCAAATGAGAGTAACGTTTTGAAACCTGACTGCACAGTTTTAGCGATTCTGGATTTTGTTTAATACGCTTTGTTTCTTTGTTCGTGTGTAAATGACTTGAGATGCAGAAGGCGAACTGCACTTAACCCGTGTGACTGAAAACACACACACGCATTACTGTATAGGTTTGTTCTAATGGTTGGATCTGTTCAATAAAACATAATAATAATCAAAAAATGCTCCTGTCTGCATCTGTACTGTACGAGTAAGAAAATAAATCCCCATCAGCATCTCATTATAACAATAAAATCTGGTTATTTTAAAAAAAAAAACAGTGCGTTAAAACAAGAAAACATCTCGGTATAACGAGAACGAGATAATACGAATGCTTTTCTCGTAACAACGAGATGCTAATGGGAATTTTCTTTTTTCTTGCCGACACTTCTGGCACGCCTCTGGACTCCTGAGAGGCTACTTTTGATTTGTATTTCTGCAGTTTTTGTCTGTGGTTTTAAAACTGACGACTTGGGCGCTTCAACACCTGAAATTCGATTCTTCTGTACAGATTTTCACTACAATAACATTTATAACTAAACAGTAATGCAGTCGCAAGCATCGAGACTGATCACTTACTGTATGCTCAATGTAAGCAATGTCTCTGATTAAGTGCGTCTCGTCCAGTGTCCTCCATCGTTTCATGTTTATATATTTAATATTGCTCTGGAATGACATTCCACAGTGTTTTGAGTGTCTTTACAGCTAAAATATGCAGTACATTTCATTGTAAAATATTGTCGTTACATCAAACTGTCAGACGGTGGCGCTGGACTTAACACTGCTCCTCACTCGAACCGATACCACGCAGGAAAAATCAGAGCCATGCTTAACTAAGACACGCCTCTGCTTTACTGAAACTCCGCCCTCGTGTACGCGACACTCGCACAACTTCTGAATAGTGCTAAAGTCTGTAGTTTTGTCTGAGGTATGAATACAGACATGCACAATTTCAGCATTAAATCCTCACTGCATGCTTCACTCAAGTCTGAATACGACCCTTTATTTATACACTCTACAAACAGTTAACCATCTACAGACCGTCATAATTATATCTGAGCAACATGTCAACAGTTTATCCTGTCGCAGCAGGGATGTCCTGTTGCTTCTCCTGGTTTCATCGTGTTCTCGCTCCCAGTGAGCCAATAAAGTGAGCCATTTCTAACAGTTCTCAATGTACTAAACATTTCATAATTAGTTTCAAACAAAGAAAGGAAATGTTCAATGTGTGTTCAGACGACACTCCGATGGATTTGATCTAAAATGGATCGTAAGGTTTTGCACAAACTTTTGGAGTCCATGCCAGCTCGAGTGCACGCTGTCATTAACGCAAAAAAAAGATGACGTAACAAATACTAAGAAACTCTGAAATTCATGTAAAGATATATCTGCTTTTCACTCAAGTTGTTGTCAATACTACTACTAATAATAATGTTGTATTAAATTAGGAAAGAATCCATATATGTGTATACTATATACAGCATTATTCCTTAATGGCAGTGGCGTCTTTCAGCAGGATGATGCGCCCTGCCACACTGCACACATTGTTCAGGAACGGTTTGAGGAACTTGCAAAGAGTTCAAGGTGTGGACTTGGCCTCCAAATTCCCCAGATCTCAATCTGATCGAGCATCTGTGGGACGTGCTGGACAAACAAGTCCGATCCATGGAGGTCCACCTCACAACCTACAGGACTTAAAGGATCTGCTGCTAACGTCTTGGTGTCAGATACCACACACACCTCCAGAGGTCTTGTGGAGTCCATGGCTCAGGGGCTCAGAGCTGTTTTGGTGCCACAAGAGGAACCTACACAATATTAAGCAGGTGGTTTTAATGTTATGGCTGATCGGTGTGTATGTGTCTGCCAACTGGTGGCAAAAATCTGTAAATGCTGGGAGTGTCTTCATGATGTCATTTACATGAAGTGAAAGTAAAGTGCAAAGCCGTTTCTAAACAGTATCCACTTCCTTTTATCAGAAACCGAATCTTCATTTCGAGTTTTTTTTTCCTGGTTTTTGAGCAAATAAAACTCCAAAAGGGACAGAGGAAAAGTGACATCTGTGAGGTATGTGTTTTCTAATTTCTCGGTGATTCTGTCATTCGCTCAGCATATTCATAATCATGAGTTTCAGTCGTGTGAGAAACTCCAGGGGAATCCAGTAAGAAGTTACTGTTGAAATGAAATGTTTCATCATTTGCCATTGTGCGCTCCAGAAAGGGATAAACTAATGTGTTTGAGCACATCTAAGGACTTTTTCAGCTTGTTAAATTTGCTGTTTAAAAATAAAAAACTGACTGTTGGGATTTCCTAAAGGCACGTTTGCATTATGTGTTAATGCGAGTTTCCCTGTCAAAGCACTACATAGTGCCTGGAGTTTAATGGCATGAGCCTCATATCCCGATTAATTTATAGCAGCTATTAATAGTGTTATTTGCAGTATTGGTCAGAGGAATAGTAGCCTAGTGATGGCACACACTGGGTTAATTTAACCACACACTGCTAGGCTGTGTTCTGGGTTTAACAATCCAAACATTAGTTCATTATAAACCAACCACATGTTGTTTTTAACCCTTATTTCTGGAATATTCAGCGTGTTCATTACTCTTCAATTTGAACTCACTGTCCCATCAGCCTCATGGACTACAACCAAATCACATGACCCTGTTACATTCGTTGACATTCACCTGATTGCATTCACCTGTGGCTAATCACACACACACACACACACACACACACACAAATAACCCAGGCTCACACAGGCACAGGTCTTGCTCTAAGTCCATCTCCCTGAGTTTATCTGGGTTACATTTTGTTCCTGGTTTTTCCTGTTTTGCTCTAGTCTGTTTCCTGACATTGATTCTGCCTTTCAATTTGGATTTGTTGCAATAAAGTCACTCTGAAATTGCAGCCCTCTCTGCCATCTGACATAAAGTCCAGATGAAATATCCCATTTCATTTTATATAGCAAAAAAACCAAAAAACAATTGCAACCTTTCATCTACATGTTTTCATTTCTCTTGTTTATTATGCATTACAATCAGGGGTGTAGTTAGGGTGGTGATGAGGGCCCCTGGGCTCGAACCATTGTTACGGCCTTATACCTACACCAAGACATGAATCTACAGCTGCCCAAAAAATAAAATAAACAAATAAAACCAGGGTTACAACTGCAGAAATGCACAAAGTAACACAACACTAAAGAAATACTATGAACATAAAGATTTGAACAGTCTGGGCTAGAAGTGACAAGAGACTGAACAAACACCTGAGCAGCCTCGGTGGTTTGAAAAGATTGGATCCTCCTGATGTTGTAAAGGAGAAACCTGCATGCACAAGTCAGGTTAGTGATGTGAAGTAAGAAGGATAGCTGGCTGTCTTGCGCTACCCTGAGGTTTTGCCAGATGGTGTCATCTGAGAGTTGTCCAAGGAGATCACAAGATCTTGACGTGGAGATGCATCTCCAGGGATGTACAGCAGCTCGGGCTTGCTGGAATTTAGTTTAAAATGATGAGCTGTTATCCATGATGAGATGTCTGCCAGACATGGTGGGATCTGTGCAGAAACATAAGTGTCTCAGAGAGACAAGGAGAGGATGAATTGAGCGTCACTGAGAGATGACACTGAGAGAGGAATTGCTGGAGAAGACTGTGTCATGCATCATTATGTGAATTCGCCCAAGGTGGTATTTAGTTGCTGTATCTGAAATAGGGCAATTTGTACTTTTGTCAAATTTATTATAATGTGTTTCTGTTTAATAAGGGTACTATTATATAATTTTTAGAATGTTTTTCACATTTATGTCCTAAAATAATGAAAATATATCATTAGTAATATATGTTTCTGTGTCTCCTTTGTCAGTCATGGCTTCCTCCAGCAGTGTCCTGTGTGAAGATCAGCTCCAGTGCTCAATCTGTCTGGATGTGTTCACTGATCCAGTCTCTACTCCATGTGGACACAACTTCTGTATGATCTGTCTCAGAGAGTTCTGGGACAGCAGTTCACACTGCCAGTGTCCAATGTGTAAGATGGAATTCCCTAAACGTCCTGATCTATGTGTGAACACGTTCATCTCTGCACTCGCTGCTCCATTTAAGAAGCAACTTCCTT
>CM040978.1:2112319-2123248 GCA_022985145.1 Pangasius djambal
GTGAATCATCTTTGGGCAATCCTCCAGGAGGCTTGGAGTAATATATCAAGTCAATGTTTGAATAAACTGACTGCTCGGATGCCTAGTGTTGTCCCTTATTATCAATGCAAAATGGTCACTAACTAAAGAGGATTTATGCTGATATCGCCCAAAAACCCTATTTTGTTCAGGCGTTTCCAAACTTTTGGAGGGCAGTGTATATATTAATGTTTCTATAGTAACAGCTCATACACGGAGATTTGTAAGGCAGACGGTCCGCATAAACAAATTAAAAAACGTGTGTAATTGTTGATACGGTGAACTTTTCTGTAAGGGGATGTTTATTATTTTTAACATTGATGGAAGGAGTCTCCAGTGTCAGTGCTTTGTATTTGTAACCGTCATAGGTAAAGCCGTAACTTAAATTTTTCTTTTTTCTTCAGGACAGAGCAGTTTGCACTTTGTAGCTTCTTGGTAACATGACAAAAGCGACTTTTTTTTTTTGGTCGGATTAATTAATTTAAAAAATAATTAAATAAATAAAAGATTGGCGAGCCAGCGAGTGTTTTGTAAGTGATGACAGGAATTATGTTCTTTAGTTGCTGTGGTATAAAGAGGAATAAAACAAACTGAACATGCTCATTTATAGGTACACAGTGTGCCTTATTCATTACATATTGAACACTGTGATAAAGGTTATGATTGTGGTTGAATATTTTATCTTACTGTAAAAGAAGCACTTCGTTCTCTCCTGATTGACTCTCTCTCTCTCTCTCTCTCTCTCTCTCTCTCTCCCCCTCCCTCCTTCCTCCTTGTATTCACTCTCTTGTCCAGATCCACTCAGAGTTAAACCTCGAGCAGAAGCTCCATGATGGAGTACTACCAGATCCTAGGCGTACGCAAAGACGCCTCTCCGGACGACATAAAGAAAGCGTGAGTAGTTTTTATTTTTTCCACACGGCTGATAATTTTACGCACTGTGTACGTTAGCGCGGATCCGCTGGACTAATTATAACTCCGGATAGCCGAGAGCAGCAGTTCCACTTGACCAGAGAGCACTACACGTCCGTTACAGACGGTTTTCCATTCTAACGCTCTGCTTCGTTTCTGCAGTCAGTGAGAGAGGCATCTTGGAGAAATTATTAAGCCACACTACAGGATAGTCTGGAGTTAGGCTTTTTCTCTGTGAAGGTTCTCCAGTAGAACTCATATTCAGCACGAGGAAAAATAGAAAGAAAACTTTGTGTTTATAATGTGTACAACCTGATTCAATACAAATTGGCTCATAATTACATCTTGTGAAGGTGAAGTTCTTCTGGCACCTTTATGTTTGTTGTTGAACTTGTCTAGCGATTGATGCTAAGTGTCAGTACAGTTTAATTTCAGTCATACAGGAGTGCTTTATTAGCGATTTAACAACACATCTGAGGTAAATGTTGATGTTCCCAATGGTTTCGCCTCATTTCCATTGTCTTTATAGCTGTTATGTTTTTAAAAGCTTTTAAATGGTGTTTTATTAGTGATTTAACAACACATCTGAGGTAAATGTTGATGTTCCCAATAGTTTTGTCACATTTGTATTGTTACAGTGTCATTATTTTGTCTTAAAACACCATTTAAAAGCTTTTATTTAGTGATTTAACAACACATTTGAGGTAAATGTTGATGTTCCCAATAGTTTTGTCACATTTGTATTGTTACAGTGTCATTATTTTGTCTTTAAAAGCTTTTAAATGGTGTTTTATTAGTGATTTAACAACACATCTGAGGTAAATGTTGATGTTCCCAATAGTTTTGTCACATTTGTATTGTTACAGTGTCATTATTTTGTCTTTAAAAGCTTTTAGATGATGTTTTATTAGTGATTTAACAACACATCTGAGGTAAATGTTGATGTTCCCAATAGTTTTGTCACATTTGTATTGTTACAGTGTCATTATTTTGTCTTTAAAAGCTTTTAAATGGTGTTTTATTAGTGATTTAACAACACATCTGAGGTAAATGTTGATGTTCCTGACAGATTAGTGCCATTTTCATTGTCATAATGTTTTCACATTGTCTTTAACAGCTTCTATTAGTGTTTTATTAGCTGGATGATGTTTCGGATGGTTTTGTCACATTCCCATTGTCCCAGTGTCTTTAGGCTGTTTTTAACAGCCATGTGCTAGCTAGCTAAGGCATTCATCTCAGTCATTACCTAGCTAATGCACAGTGTCCATATTTTTCAGTTGCTTAAGAACACTGTTGTCACAGCTTTAACCACTTGGATGGTGAGATTATCATCTGTTCCCATGT
Source organism: Pangasius djambal (assembly GCA_022985145.1). NCBI lineage: Eukaryota > Metazoa > Chordata > Actinopteri > Siluriformes > Pangasiidae > Pangasius > Pangasius djambal. Next base: position 2,114,594 of record CM040978.1, read on the forward strand.
CAGGCACATTGTATTTATGAGTTAAAACAACTTCACTGAAATAATCCTTCACTCTGCCGCATTAGCCATTTGCGGTCAGAACTGTGGAAAGTGCTGTGTTGTAGAGAGCTTTTGTGGATTTCAAACACGGCGTCATCCGTCCCAAATAGAGTGGTCAACTCGCTTCTTTTGTTTTTTGGTGTTTTCTTTTCGCTCTATAAGTAAATCCCCTCACTATTATGGAGCGTATGCTTTGCTGTGGTGCTGGATTAGCTTTGCTGACTCTGTTGTTTCTGTACATACACACACAGATATAGAGGTGCTGAGTCCACCTTTACACCTGATGACTGGTTAAAGCCGAGGCGTTTTCTAAGATGAATTGTGTTTTATTGCTTTTGTGTCCGAAGCTAGCTTTCAAACACATGGTGCTTGCAAAATGGTTATAGACGACCTATAAGTAATTTTATAGCCAGTGCAGTATGTGTGTTTACCTCTCTCTCTCTCTCTCTCTCTCTCTGTCTCTCAGGTACAGAAAATTGGCCTTAAAATGGCATCCAGATAAAAATCCAGACAACAAAGAAGAGGCTGAGAGGAGATTTAAGGAGATCTCTGAAGCTTATGAAGTCCTGTCAGATGGTAAATATCAGCTTTTACTTCATTACCTGTTTAAAAGTCATGCCAGTACTTTGTGCAGAATTTAAAAACGTAGTTGTTTTAACCTGTGTTGGTAGCTCTTAGCTTAGAATAGTCCATTACAACAGCAGACCTGCCAACATTTACACATTTTGCGTAGGATTTTAGTGTTGGAGTACAGTGCTACGAGTTATCACTTAAACATACGCCAATTCCCCCAATAAAACCAATCGATATATGGATCTGGGATGATTGGTCAGTTGCGTAGATGTTTTCAACTCTCCAGGGAAGCCCTTTGAAATGTTCTGTGTTCATTAGTGTTAGCTAAATCAAGCGTTTTATAAATTTTATTTCAGATTAGACAATTATGCAGTTAACGTCAGTTAAATGTATTTATTAGGGATGCACCAAAATTTCGGCCACCGAAAAATGTTCCCTCCTTCTGTAGAGCTACAAATGATTGCTCTTCAGGTTTGGCAGGTTTGCATCACTAACTATATTCTTTTATCCCGTAGCATTTTTAGTTTGTTTATAGGCTGATGTAATAATGTGATTTACCTTGTGGGACCAATTATCTGTCTTTCTGGCTGGCTGGTTGGCTAGATGGATCTGTCTATACGTTTTATCTAATTTGTTTAGCCTCACAGTATTATATAAGCTCTCTGGATAAAATTTAGTTCCAGGTGTCATTTCTTCACCTTAATACCAACAGCTACTCTGTCAGGTGATGATTTCACCAGTGTCTTAAGACGAGTCTGGTTAGATTTAGCCCATTTTTACACTAATTTGGTGTAATTCAGTTAAAGTTTTTGGGCTGTTTCTGTTTTCTCTGCAAGTTTTGTATGGAATTGATGTCTGGTGATTTTTCAGGCCTGCCAAGGTTTCCTGGTGTCACACACACACACACACACACACGGCTCTAAGTCATAATGCTTGGATATGAAATATTGGATATATGGTACTTATACATATGTTTGTTTGTGCTTCATATCCAATAAATCAGGGTTTGTCAACTGGAAGGCTCAGCAAAGTATTTCAGCAAACCAAACACAGCACTTGAGCCGATAAACGTATAAAAAGTTATCCCGCAGTTCAGTGACTTTAGTTTTTATGCCTCCGCCACGTCTGAGATTCTCGTTAGCGTGATATCTCCAGAACGAGTGGTTATATTTTTTGCGGGATTGATGGAATTATCATTGTAACCAGCAGATGAACTGATTAGATTTTGATTTTGGAATTGATCCAAACAGGGTCAAATTGATCACAGCAAGGTCAAATGTCTGAAATAATTTTTCTTCAAAAGCTTCCTTCATTTTTGAAGTATATTTTAATGGTATTTCAGCTGAACACATTTAGTAACAAGAAGGATTAGACTTGTCGGTAATGGAGGAATCTCCATTTAAGCCGTTGGTGTTGAGTTCTACTTGTTTTAACATGAAGCAAAATCGTGGCTTCTGTAGCGGATCCTTTATTGTGGTTTATCCAATCACATGCGTTTATGTAAATTATTTAGCTTAAGGCAGCTCATCAAACCAGAGACTAGCCACAAGACTACGGAGATTAGGTCAGAAAGCACAACGTTTTCAGATTTTTATAGATTTTTCATTTTATTTACCTTCTCTGGTCTGATTAAGGAACTGACGACATGGGTTATTAAAAAATAAAGTTATGAAAACAGAACAAAGAAGAACGACTGGACAGAGAACTATGCGTCTCATCGAGTCCAAAGTGATAGCATGAAGCACCAAAACATAACCACTTTGAAATGTTTTATTTACAGCTGTAGACTAGTCATTAATGGTTAAGCATTAAAGTGTTGGAAACTGTTGTTGCCTTTAAGTTAGATATTTGTAATCAAATAATGTTATATAACTCGACCTTTTCCAAATTTTAATTGAATTTCACTATAAATTAGTGGTTCACATCTCACCATCATTGGGTGGCAGAGACATAACAGGCAACTGCTTTTTAATCATATTGTAGGTGATATTAGGTTGGTTTCTATCCATTTTTTTTTTTTTAATCCCATTTTCTCCCAGTTTGATCAGTTTGCTAATTCCCATCCACTTGCTGGCTCTCCCTTATCAGTTAACAGCTACCAACCAGGAAAGCTGTGGGTTAGCATGTGCGTCCTCTGAGATATTGAAACACACCATCTTTTCAAGCTGCTGCTCATGCTGAGTCACAGGGCAGCGTAACACACTCTGAGGAAAGGTTTATCCACCCCCTTCTGCATACATGAGCTCACAGACGCCCACGATTGGCCAGTGTCGCTCTGACTAACCGAAGAGAGACGAACACCAGCCTGCACATCCAGAGAGCCTGGCCTGTTCTGCTCTCTCGAATTTCCAGCCACAGATGACTGTGGTACCTTCAGATTCACGATCTCCTGGTGATCAGGCCAACGTTATACCACTCAGGAAACCAACCGTCCACCTGTTCTTATGCTCATTTGTGTTATTTATATAAGTTCTGTAAGACACCTTGACTAGAAATGCAAATTTATTTTCGCTTAACTAAAGACTGAGATATGGCTAAAGGTCATACTGTTAAACATTTTGTTATATTACAGATTTTAAGTGTTTAAAGATGCCAGGAACTAATGGCTAATATCCTCATATCATCAATTTTATTTTTAGTTAGATATGACTAACTTCCTCAGACTCAAATAAAGAGCAGGAGCAGTGATGTCACGTGCAGTGCAGCTGTCTCAGGTTTCTCAAGAGATGATCATTAGGGATTAAGGGCATTACCTGCTATTTAAATTATTCAGGGCGTTAGTTTGAACAGAATTTGAATAATACCGATGTGGCATTAATATAATCTCATATTTGCTTGGTAAAATTTGGGTTTTAATGTGATTTCTTTGGTTAGTTTGTTTTATTTCACTTTGTTTTACACCACAGTGCTGATCAATTCTGCGTTGTAATTGGTCAGAAGGTGTTGATTAGTTTTCTGTAACAGCAGCTCTGACAGTAGCGCAACTGCAAATCACGGGTTTTTATTAATGCGCTTGTTCTAATACGTTACCGTTTCTAATCATTCTAAACCGTGTGTAATCATTGATGTGGTGAAGTTTTCTGTAAGGAGATGTTTATGTAACATTTATGGAAGGAGTCTCCAGTGTCAGGGCTTCGTAAGAGTCAGAGGTAAAGCTGTGACTTTAAGTTTCCCAACATCTTCAGGACAGAGGAGTTTACGCTTTGCGGTTTCTCGGTAACATGAAAAGCTGCTTTTTTTTTTTTTTTTTTTTTTTTTTTTTTTTTTTTTTTTTTTGTCTTATTAACTTCAGGAGAGAGGAGTTGCCTGTGTAGCTTTTAAACTTGGCTGTGAGTCATTCTGCTGCTGACATTTGCACCTTGAGACCTTAAACATAAATAGACTCCCTCACTATCAGACCGCTTTCTTATTGCATCAGATTTTCTTTTGAGACTCTGTGAGAGACATTGCATTCTGTCCACACACATTGCTTGCTCTCTCCTGCTTATGTAGTGTGTGTGTGTGTGTGTGTGTGTGTTTCTGTCGTAATGCTGCTTGATTTATAGGTAACCCCTGGAGGGCAGGCAGTCGTTATTAACACTGCTTTAGGTCAAAACTGTCTCTCCAGCTGTTGGAACAGGTTTCTGTGTGTCACTTAGAGGGAAAACAGATGAACTTCTGCTGTGTCTTCACTTGGCAGCAGCAGTAAGACTCTGTGTTTCATTTCCTGAGGAAATCAGGCTTCCATCTTTTCCACAAAAAATAGTCATTTTTATATAAGCAGATGTCAGAGCTTGATCTGTAAAATGATAGAGCTGGTCAGGGTTTGCATCGAGATATTGAACTGAACCAAAGTCTGATTATCGTTCCATTGCTTCTGTTCAATCAATAACAGTCCATTTCCACAGATAAAGTACAAAAGCTTGTTCTTCGGGTCTGGAATGAAGAATTCGGGACTTGGAGGCGGCGTCATTTTGTCACATTAACAAGCACAACTCAAGTTGTTTCAGTTGAGATGTGTAAAGAAAATTAACTTGCGACAATAAATCAATGGTTTAAAGAATGAAGTGGAGGAAGCTTCATGTCACGAGACCTTGAGGTGCTCACTGATACACGATGGCAGAGGCGTAAAGCAGCTCTGACACTCTCGGCGTGCCCGTTTAGTGAAAGCGTTTAGTCCATTTGAATCCAGCAGTCACACAAGGGTGAGGGCTGAGAACGTCTAAGTCAGCTCTAGAGCGGTTTCATTGTAGTGAGAAAGCGATTCAACTCTGAATCAACTCACCTGCAGGAAGTGAATCAAATCTGAGCCACGAGGTGCAAACGGGGCCAAAGGACAGAGCTGTAGCGCTGCAGAAATGTATTCTTGAGATTTGAACCAAGAAACTAAACACTACATGTGATTTAAAAATAAAAAAAGTAATTAGTTAACTAATTATTAACTAGTTAACTTCAGCACTGATTCCATGTTCTCTGTGCTCGGGTGATTTTTGTGATTTCTGTGTGTGCTTTTTTTTTTTTTTTTTTTTTTCTTTCCTTTTTTCTGTATTTCTGATCAGTGATTGAACATTTCTTTTTCTCCAGCAAACCAGATAGTGTAAATTTTGCACTAATTCTGACATGGAAAACAGATAACTTGGCAAATAGGCGTGAAAGTTCTCGCAGTAGCACACTAGGAGTGAATAGTTAGTAGAAATAAAACCGTCCATCATCTTGTACAGAGTTCTTGTGTATGGTGATGTGTTTAAATGTGTATAGATGATGAAGGACTTTGGATGGTAAAAGCTAGAAGTACAACTTTATATCTTGTTTTAGTCGTTCCATATCAGTATGTAAAGTTTTGGCTCCTAAACCGACTGGAATGCGTTTTTTTCCCCTCTTTTAAAGGTTTGAGGTTGTTGGGTGGAGACTGGGTCTTTGATGAATTACATCGGTTCGCTTTGTTTTTACAAGGAAATGATATTAAAGACTGTTTCGAAGTCACATGGTATCGCAGTAACTTTCAGTCTGTTGCTTGGATGCAGTAAAATTAGAACTTGTGTACAATATTTACTCCAGTGAAGAGTTGAATCTTGTTGCAAGCTTTTTTATGAAAATTTATGATTTCTCCAGGGATCAGGCCCCCTGTGTGGTCCTGACTCAGAGTCTGTCTACGCTATCAGCCGCTGTGTCGCATTTTAATAGCTCTAGTGATTTGTCTCATGACCTTTCTGTACCATGTGAGGGGTCAATGCTGGAAAAAAATGTAGAATTAAACCAGACAGGTCAGTGTAAGGTCAAATAGAGCAACGTTTGTGACTAGAGAAGTGACTGAGGGTCAAGATATATTTACTGTGTGATGAGTTAATTGAAGGTCATGTGGTGTTACAGAGCGACAGGTTAATTCTGACTCTTCTAAAAATGCCATGGGGCTAAAGCAAAGGTCATGGAGTTACGAGTGCCGGGCTAAATCTTTGTCAGAGAGAGCTCGTTAATACAGCAGATTGGTTAATACAGCGGGTTAAAAACCAGAAATTGCTTGATATATGGCCTGTGGAAGTGGTTTATCAGTTTGAAGTTGACTATATAGAACTATTCTACAGAGGCTTCTAATAAAAAGGAGTTTGTACGTTTGGTCAGTTGTGAAAACTGTGGACTGGGTCAGAGGTTCGCTTCAGATGAACCATGTGTGACCAAGTAGCACTGTTGGTTGAACTCGGTCGATTTCAATTTGAAGTTTCTTAAATGAAGAAATGAATAAAAAACAAGTGACTAGAACTTGAGTAATGTCTACAAACATTTCTCCCAAATTTCAAATAAAAATATTGTCATTTAGAGAATTTGTTTGCAGAAAATGACACCTGGTCAAAAAATCAACAAAGATGCAGTCTTTCCCGACCTCGAATTTTGCAGAGAAAGCAAGTTCAAAACAAGTTCATGTTTAAACAACACTATACTAACGGTTTAACTTGGGAAGAGTTCAGAAATGAATATTTGATGGAATATTTCCTGGGCTTATATTCCCTACCTGGTCGTAGATTCCCAGCCTTAGGATCCTGAACGTAAATTTCTGGACTTGGGCTCTTGTTCTTATTTTCTTGGCCTCCCTGACTTTCTTGGTTCCTTAAATTTCCTCAGATGGCTTGGTGGGTTTGGGTTCCCAGCCTGAGGTTCTTAGGCTTCACCCACATTTCTACCAGTAAAACCCTATGTGAAGTGTGTGTGTGTGTGTGTGTGTGTGTGTCAGTGTGCAGTTTACAGGTCCTGGAGGAATGTTGTTTCGTTTCTCTGTGTACTACCTACCTGTATATGGATGAAATGACAATAAAGCCACTTGAGTTGAGTTTCAGGAACTGTAGGCGGTTCAGATCGTTTCTCTCAGTCCGTCCTTTTAATACTCAAACACGTACCTGTGAATCCAGTGGAAGTGCTAAACATTCAGGTCACGTTTATTTAAAATCAGCATTTCTTTTTGTTTGCAGAAAACAAGCGTAGTCTATACGACAGATACGGCAAAGACGCCCTGTCCGGAGGTGGAGGAAGAGGTAATGATCCGCTCGACCTGCACGGAGCATTTTCAGTCTTTTATATTGATTCAAGTGTGTTTTTTTCCTTTCGTTAAATAAACGTTCTTTTTTCCTTCAGGAGGATATTATGACGACCATTTCGGTGGCGTGTTCACATTCCGTAACCCTGAAGATGTTTTCAGGGAATTCTTCGGAGGCAGGGATCCGTTCGCAGATTTCTTCGGTAAGAGTTTTGTCTTCTCTCCTTGAGCAAAACGACAAGAAGAGTGTGTATTGTGTATGTGCATATACGCACACACACACACACACACACACACACACACACACGATAATGTTGAGCTTGATTACTTTCAGTCCGTTACATTTATCAAATGTGAAAAATGTGTTTCATTTTTCAGTTTAGCCAATATGAAAACTAAGAAAATAAAAGTTTTGTATAATTTGGTTATACGTATATATACACACATGTATGTATGTACAGTATGTATAACAAAATGTCTTGATTAAAAGAAAAATAAAAAAATAGCTATTTAACTGTTCTTGCATGCACTAATTAAATTTAAAAAATGGGCTGATTGACGACGTGCGAAATCTTGCATCTTGATCACGTTTTTTTTTTACATCAGCTGAAATCTAGCCTTAAACAACAAAGCGTAATTTCTTCTTTAATTTAAAATGTTTACTGTTTAATGTTTACTGTTACTAAATGACTGTTTAAAGCGATATTTTTATCCGGAAACTGCAATGTGACTGGCGCTGGGAGTGCTGTACCCTCGAGCAAACTACAGTACAGCACTAATCAGTAATGCTGCTATGATATGATGATATTAATCATGAATTATTAATGTTTTCTCCTCTAATGCATCGTTATCTTTTAGCAGTTTAACGCAGTGGTAAAGTGACACTCAGTGCTGTTCTAAAGTACTAAATGCAGGGGTGCCAATAATTGTGGTGTCTATTTTTGTTGAGAAAATTATGTTTTGGTAAGTCTTAGAATAAATTTACTTTAAGTTATATTTCTCCTATTTTAGTGTAAACATGAAGACGCTTTCTTCATAGCTGTTTTTTTTTTAATCGCATCCCATCTGAGGGTGCCGATAATTCTGGAGCAGATTTTTGTCAGACGTTTTCAGCATGCAGTCTCTGTATATAGAGGTGAGTTGAAGGTTAAAAGGTCAGACAGTGGTGCGATTTTGAACTTCCAGCCTTCTGCTCACTGGCGTGGAGATCTAACCGCTGAGCTTCTCACAGTCCTGTAGATTCGCATGGATCCTAATGAAATGTTTTTCTGTGATGTAAGAGGAGATATTTCGCCGTTTCTTTTCTCTCTGCGTGCTGGGAAAGTGCTGTGAGAACTGTGGTTTTAGTAATTAGATGTTTTCATAAATATTCCAAACATCTGACTACTGAAAGTGTGACCATTTTTGGTTAAACCTTTTTGGGCTCAGTGGGGAAAAAAGAAAGACTGGCTTTTTTTTCTTTCTTTCTTTCTTTCTTCATGTGGTAACTCGTTCCAACGATGTTGAAATGCAGAGCTCCCACACACTGTGTGTGTGTG
>CM040978.1:2150180-2160796 GCA_022985145.1 Pangasius djambal
ACCTTTTACACCTTCTTTCTTGTTGAAAAAAACCACATCCACCTATTTTTTTTTTTTTTTTTTTTTAAATACAAAAATATGCAGAAAATCAGCTCAAAGAGATGGAACCCCAAACCACTGGCAGGGGAAAGAGAGAGAGAGAGAGAGAGAGAGAGAGAGAGAGAGAGGGAGAGGGAGAGGGAGAGAAGCGAGCTCTCAGCAGGCGGTGGTGTGTTAGAACAGAGCTGTGTACCTGAGACAGGTCAGTGTGTGGGTGGCGAGAGGTCAGGCTGCTCTCGCTCTCGATTCGGGAGACCGGAAGGCACCGAGACGCCGCTTCGCTCTGTTCAGTCTCGGCTACATGACTCACTCATACACACACACACACACACACACACACACACACATCCCGCTTCTCACGCACTTCAAAACTTCACCTCTCCTCTGCAACACCGCCGCCGAGGGGCACATATTTTTGGCCAGCCTACATTTCAGCCCCACACACACACACACACACACACACACACACACGATATCTGTATCAGAGTGCTGTGTTAGAGAGTTTAAAAGCTAGCAGGAGCGTGGATACACTGCTAGCACTGAGAGATTGGAATAGTGAATAATAGCTAGCAGTAGATTTAGCTTACAGCATGTACAGATGAGGTTTACACACACAACCAACAGTCTGGAAGATTCCAGAAATGTATATAAACCTTCTGTTTGGCTGATTATCACAATTAGGAGTTAACTGAGAGTTCACCTGTGGCTGTATTTAAGGGCCTGCCTTTAGAGCCAGTGCCTTGTTGCCTTTGATACCATGAGAAAATTCAAACAAAACAAAAAATTGTGGAGTCCAGTTCCTCCTTAAGGAGCAATATTCAAACAACTGAGCATCAAACAATTGTATATAAATATAAACATCTTGGCTGCACACAGACACTGCATCATTCCGGAAAGAGGCAGGGATAAACAAACACTGGTCCAAAAGTTTCAGCCTGAAAACCAAGACAACAACGAAGGAACTGGAGAAGGAGTAGGAGGCATCAGGTACTGAAGTGTGTACATCCACTATTAAGATGGAGTCCTACACTGTCATGGGCTGAAAGTGTGTCAAAGAAGCCTGTACTCCAAAACCAGAATAAAAAAAAAGCCAGACTGAAGTGTGAAGGTGATCACCAGGATGAAGACTTGGCCTTTAGAGGTGTGGTCGGTCGGTCTGGCCATAATGATCAGCGCTGTGTATGGAGGACAGAGGGTGAGGCTTGTAATCTGAAGAACACCATCCTGACTGGGAAGCATGGTGATGGCAGCATCATGGTTTGCTGGAAAAGGGACTGGTGCACTTCAGAAAACACGTGGCATCATGAAGCAGGAGGATTATCTAGAAATACTGAAGCAACACCTCAAGACATCAGCCAGAAAGTCCAACTCTGGTCGTAAGTGTGTCTTCAGCAGGACAACGATGCTAAACACACCTCTAAAGAAAGTGGCTTAAAGACAGAAAAGTGAAAGTGTTGGGCGTGGCCTTCACAAAGCCCTGAGCTGAATCCCACAGAAGAAACTGAGACTGAGAAAGCGTGTCTGAGCGAGAAGGCCCTCAAACCTGCCCGAGTTACACCAGGAGGAGCGAGAGAGAAGTCCAGCAGGGTATCATGAGAAACATCAGGAAGGATACAACAAGCGTCTGATTCAAGTCCAAACAGTTAAACTACAACGACAACAAATACTAACGACAACAAGCACTGAAAATCTGATACAGTAAATAAAAGCTGAGATGAATCCGTCTCTTAGCTTTTATTTTGAAATGAATGGAATGGATGGAAATAACGTAGATACGCTAATTTACTTAACACAGTGAAATGCGTAGAGCTGTGAAAAATGGAGTCCGAATGTCTTTAGCCTTGGGGTATGTAAACTTTGAACAAACAAACAAACAAACAGAAGTTGATAGCGTTAGTTAATATTATTAAATTACTAATAAAATGGAACTAAGTATTTTAGTTTATATCTCACGTAGCTTTTAAGTCTCTCGTAAATACAGCTCTGACTGAGTTATCAGTTATGCTAACTCTTCAGTGCTAGCATTATCTTAGCTCAAAAAGACACCACAAAAAGCAGAAGGTGCTTCAGCGCTGGTGAGTTCTGCGTTCTGATTGGTCAGAAGGTGTTGATTAGTTTTCTATAGCAGCGGCTCTGACAGTAGCGCAGGTTTATATTAACGCGCTCGTTCTGATACGCTATCGTTTCTATAGCAACAGCTCGTTCACAGGGACGAGTACCGCGGACGCTCCACATAAACAGATAAAAAAAAAAAGTGTGTAATCGTTGCTATGGTGAAGTTATCGTAAAGTGAGGAGACGTTTATGTAACATTTACGGAAGGAGTCTCCAGTGTCAGGGCTTTGTAACAGTCAGGGAATAAAACACTGCGGGACACAACACACACAGCCATTTTTATTGTTTTAGTAACTGCTCTGGTCACAATTTATAATAATAATGATTATAAAAATAAAAATAGAAATAAATCAAGACTCAAGATTTAATATGAACATTAACATGATTATTGTTATACGTTCACATTACTTCCAATTTTTATTTCTATTTTTATAATAATTATTATTATTATTTTGATTTTACTTTCTGACCAGAGCAGTTACTAAAACTTAAAACCATGGTATTTATACAATCTGTTTTAAAAAAAAAAAAAAAAAAAAAAAAAATTCTCTTGAAGGGCGCCAATAATTTTGAAGCTGTCTGTAAATTTTAAAAAGCATACTTTAAATAATGCGCATCGTGTTTTTTTTTTTTTACACACTGCTGTGAGCTAAAACACACAACACCACTTAGTTCTGAACGATGAGTGCTTTATTTTGGGCTTTTAATTATTTCCGTTAGCTGCGACTCCAGCGCTCAGAATATAATTAACGCATCTGCTAATTGTTCCTGTGAATGAAATGTGACTGTGTTCCACTGCTGTGTGGATTCCTCTCGCTTTTTGTTGCTCACGCTGTTTAACTGCACAGAACAAGAGAGTTGCTCAGTTTTATTGTTTGCTTTTGTTTTTTTTTTTCCAATTGCAAATGAACTTGATCTCATTTTTTTTTTTTCGCAGGTCAAACACATCATGCGCCGTTTCCTCTTCCAGTAGAGTCCGTTATTTCATCCGTCCGGTGAAGTACGTGAAATCTCTGATCTCTAAATGATGATGAGCACATTAAAGGGTCAGAGCTGAGAGCCGAGTGCTGATAACATATTCAAGTCCAGCCGTAAACGTGGAGAGATTCGATGGACGTCAGAAGCAAAAAAAATGTTTTATGTTAATCTCTGAAAACGTTCAGAATTTTAGACAGACAATTTTTTGACTTGCGTGTAAACCTGTGAATGCAATATTCTTTCATTCATCATCATTTGTCTCCATTAAAAAAAAAAAAAAAACAACATAAATATGCACAACTGTTCAGTCCTCTAGTTCCCTTAGGGCTCTAAAAATGCTTGGACCCCTGCAATTGCTTCTTGCAGTTACTTTCTTTTCATCTACTGTATGTTTACTTTTTTTTTTTTTAAATGTAATTTTAATTTTTTTAGTGATGAAACACAATATCGCTATCTGTGTATCTGTATCTGTATCCAAATCTCTGTTACTGTATCTGTGTTTGGATTTGAACCCAAAGTGGGCGTGGCCTAAACCACAATTGTAGTTCATGTGACTTTCCTGGAAAATAAAAATGTAATTTTATTAAAATTGATACATTTATCCAGGGGCATTAACTCCGTTATTTATATTAGTCTTAAAAACAAATTTAAATCATGAAACTGCATAAAATTTAAGTAAATAAAAAAAAAAGATTCATAAAGAAATTAAAAAAAAAACTATAATCAAAAGTTATATAATGTTATGTTAATGTTAATAACCATGAATGTGGAAAATTTGTTATTTGCAAACCCAACACTGTGCAAAGAGCGTTTTACAGATTTGATCTCTTTTTTATTTTCCCCTGATGATGATATTTTCTGGATTTTTCTACGCTCTCTATCAGATGCTGTTGATATAAACAGCCAGGCTACGTGGATAATTTAGCAAAAGCCCAATTGATATGTTCGTGTTTTTTACGCTACACTGCATAAAATGATAGTGATATCTTCAAGATATCTTGAATAAAGGAAAATCTATCTAATATCTAATATTAGGAGATTATTATATAACAAAAATAAGACCATTAAGCCTCTTTCTTATTCTATTGGCCAATAATTTTGCTTTGTTCCAGAAATAAACGCTTGAAATTAGCAAAATTATGTGCCAATAGAGTTAGAAAATTTAAAACTTGAAATGAAATGTGTAAATATTGTTTATGTTTAATGTAATGTTTTATGTTAGTTTACAAATCTAATAAAGACAAATATTAGGCAATTTGCGTTATGAATACTGACGTATGTTATTTGCTAAGATATGATTTAGTGCAGTGTAGGCGTGCTGCTTCAGCATTTACGCTAGTTCTGTAAATTCAGAAGGGCTAAAATAATATTGAAAACGCTGTAGCTGTTCTGGTGGAAATTAGAGACAAAAACGACTGTAGCAAAGCCTCCAATCAGGACAAAAACTAAACTCCTGCACATCTGTACACATCAGTACCGTATTAAAGGTCTTTTAGAGGTTGTTGCTGTTCTTTCAGCTGCTCCCGTTAGGGGTCGCAACAGCGGATCATTGGTCCGTGTGTTTGATTTTTTCTTTTAGAGGTAGTATATTCCTATTTGTAAAAAAAAAAAAAAAAAACATGCCTGATGGGTTCTTTCCCTGCGTGAAATATTTTCTAAAAGCGTCCAGCACTTCACCTTGACCAGGCGTTCAGGATGCACATGGCATCGAGTCTCAGCAGGAGCTTATTCATTAGGCAATAATTAAACAGGAAGGAAATGAAAGAGACGCCTTCGCCTTCTCATAGCGCCGTAATGGAGTTATCAGGGTCTGTGTTAGCGCAGGAATGGAGTGAAATTGCTTGGTCTTTAATAAATACACTTACACACGTGAATTAGCAGGAAGGCTTCATAATCTCCACCGCAGACATCTTCACACTAGGCTTGCGAGATCGTGTTTGACACGCCATTGTCCTAGCGCGGCCCCTAATTATCTCTGATTGACGTTAGTATCGCTGGTGGATCTAAAGCGGGGGAAAGAAGGGGGCGTGGCCAGACACAACGTACATGTTACATCATTACAGTGAAATAAAATACGGGAAGCTGGTTATGAGTCAGCTGTCGCTGCAGGTCATGTTAGAAATGCTAGCATTGAGTCAGTGATTTTTGAACTAATTCCTCGTTAGCAAGACCGACGATAATAAAGAGAGAGAGAGAGAGAGAGAGAGAGAGAGAGAGAGAGAGAGAGAGGATTCGTTGCTCTGCTCTGAAGTCAGACAGCAGGTTAAAGGCATATTACGAGATACAGCACATGTTATTTGTGGATCTTAAAGCTGCAGACATCATGTTTTCCCCACAGACACTCAAATCATCCAACTCCATTGCCATCACGATAGTTGGAATTCCTGATACTTTCCTCAATCGCTCCAAGCCTACTATACGCTCGTAAGATAGATAGATAGATAGATAGATAGATGTGTCATGTGGAATAAAGTGGAAAAATACTCCCATGTCTGACATTATCTGTCTGTTACAGAGGAGTTAAAAGGAGTTTAAAGCCTCCATCTGCATTTTTTTTTTTTTCCTTCTCCACAATGAACCTTTCAAATTTCAACTTTTCATAAAAGTGTCGCGTGACCTCATGCACCTCCTGACCAATCAGATGGCAGGTTTGGGCTACAAGCAAGAAAACCAAAGAACCACGGAGGACAGCGTGCAGGTGAAGAGCGAGTTTTGTTAGTGAGTGAATATGAGCAGATTTACAACATGCTGAATTATAAATGTTACACTGATAAGTAAGTAAAAATAACCTTCCTTTCTTTCCTCCTTTCTTCCTTTCTTTCAGCAATTTCCCCCTGGGATTAATAAAGTTCTTTGAATCTTGAAATAAACGAGATAAATTAGCGCAGTACTCTTCCACATTTTCAGTCTTATCCAGGGGGTAAATGCTAAACACCACAGACACAACTTTTTTTTTTGTTATACTTCCAATGGATTTTCAGATATTTTTCATCTAGAACTTTCCCCACTTATAATGAAATAATTATCCTTATTAATACTCCATTAATTCTACACAACATGAATTTTGTTAGATTTCTTTTTTTTATGTTTCCTGAAAGCAGGTATTTAAATTATTTAAAAAACTGAATTGTTATTTTTTTTATATTTAATTAAGTATCATTGGAAAGTTTTTTTTTTTTTTTTCCCCCAGAACATAATATTCTTTGGTCTATGGACAGACGTTTCTTTGAGCAATGTAAAGTAAAAAATATATAATAAAATATTATAATAAATTATAAATAATTTTTAAAAATAAAGATAGATAAATTCTTCTGTTTTGATGATGTTATACAGTACTTTATATTTCATCAATTAAACTGTGCTAAATTTGAACTTCTTGCTCATTATTTTAATAAATTATTCTTTTATAAGTCTGAACATTGAGATTGTATCACAATTTAAAGAAAAAAATAATCGGATTTATACTAATTTGTTAAAAACTGTTTTTAAAAACTATGCATTTAGCATCATTTGACATCGAGTGATCTCTTGCCTGATATTAATATTAATATAATTTAGAATATAGTTTATTAAAGTTCCACATCCCCAAAAACAAACGTTTCTGATTTGGTGTTAGCAATTCCCTCATAGCAACAGCCAGTGAGGACGTCTTAGCGATCACTGAGAAAGCAAAACAGCGTGGACGTGTCTCGTGTGGTCGCTACGTGGCTAGCGTGATTTATAAACAGATTTAATTCTGTAATTAGTTCACCGTTTGTCAGGAGCCTGACGATGCACTAGCTCCAGCGCTAACTCGAAACCACCGCTACAGGGCTTTATTTTATTTCCTGTTGGTGCTAATTAATGTCATAGAGTCCATGGTGTGTGTGAGGAAATGAAACCTGTGTGTGTGTGTGTGTGTGTGTTCACATGTTCAGTATGTTCCTCACGGACTCCTCAGGGTCTTCAGAGATCAGAGCGATATCACGATCCCGTGCTGTACGACACACTAAAGTCATTTAAATCACACTGACACCTGGTGTAGCAGCACAAACCATGTGTTCCACACACACACACACACACACACACACACACACACGCGTGTGTGTGTGTATCCTACTTCTATACACCTTATTCCACTCAGTTAGCTAATTAGCAGAGGAGAGAAATGTGTCGCTAACAAGCAACAGAAAATTCTTCAGTGGAGTTTAAATGAAAAAAAGAAAAGAAAAGAAAAGGAAGATGTTTTTTTTTTTTTTATGAAGCCTTTCACTCATCCAGGGTAATATTTAACGTAAAGTAGTAGTATGATAAGGCGAAACGTTCAGTTTTTCTTCTAAAGCACACGATTTGACAATCGCAATTGCAGATTTACTGTAAACTCTTTCGAACACCGTGTTTTTATGATCATTCTGAATTTTCGCGTGAGCCGACTGATGTGAAAATTCAATACTCTGAGCTAATGTTAGTGTAAGTAGACCTTTTTTTATGGAAACTTGCTAAAAAAAAAAAAAAACAGGATTAACGAACATAAACGAGGCTTTGTGTAAATAAATATGCATAATAAATACATTTACACGTGTAATAAAACAAAAAAAATCTAGTATTCAGATGGTTTTGGAATTAAAATGTTTATTTCGGTGTGAGGACGCTCTCAACAGAAAAAAATGAAAAATAATTTTTGAAAAATCATTGCTGTGTTGCTTAACCAAGAAAATAACTTACGCTTGAGACGGAACAGCTGCTGTACCGAGCATCAGCGGAAAAAACGGTGGATGTTTTTCCAAATATCAGAAAAAAACATATCGATTATTGATTTTATGATGTTTCTATTTTATACTTTACTGACATAAGAGATTGCTGTGTGAAAGAGTTGAACTGTGAAGTGCTTCAGTTTATTTTAAAGCTGAATAGTTTTTAAAGGAAACTATAGGAGACGCGTCTCGATGTCAGCTGATACTCGAGGTTTCAGTATCGGAGAAGAAAAAGAGACATTGTAGAGACATTTTATTTTTAGTATGAAGTTTGTCCTAAATTCTACAAACTGATCAACGATTTTGGGGAATTTCTCTGATTGCGAAGTGGGCGGAGCTTAACACACTCTCAAAGTTGCTATGTTTCAGATAATGTGGTGTTCGAGAGTGGACATAAACAAACAAACAAACAAACAAAAAAACAGTGAAATAAACATGTTTCTGATGTGTTTTGATCATTTTATTAGTACAGTTTTAGTGAAGATGATGCCATAGAGACAAAAAAAAAAACGTTTCGATGTGAACACACTGGTCATTTCCACCCAGAGAGATCTGACGTCATTAACCAGAGAACATGGAGGTGTTATTGCATCATAAACCATAACAGCCAATCAGGTTTCAGTATGCAAATGCGACCTGATCTCCTTTATATCTTAAACAGCTGCAGAGGTGGGAAGTGCTATTAGTCTTGATTTGGACTTAAAAATAAACGACAGGAATTTGAACGAGGAAGAGCGATTTTGTTGGATTCCATACACAACTATTCGTATCTGTTTTTGTATATGTTTAAAAAAAAAAAACACGATCTTTTCAGTCGTATACGGTTTCATCCCCAGAACTGATATGAAATTGAAACGTTGACCCTGATTCCTATATTCTAGACATTCCTCTTCCTCTTCCCCCGCCTCGCCCCGACGCCTCGCGCCTCGCCGCTCGGTTAGTTAGCACACGGCTGAAACGCGTGCCTTTCTAATTTGCCGTCATTGCAGAAGATAATTATTGCTGCGCATCATTCCTGATCTCCTCATCATATGGATCAGTGGCTGTGTGTGGGTCAGGTGGGCTGGAAAAACATCATTAGCATATCATTATTACCATATCATTAGCATATCGCTTTTACGCACAGGTCCTGACTTGTTTATTCCAGTTCCTCCGAGAGCGCAGGCGAGGAGTCACGCTGTCGAGACTCTCAGATCTGCTCTCAGGATGTTATTTACAGCTACTTCCCTGCATGCGGACCGTTCTGATCCGGAATAAAAATAAAATTATTACACGCTAAATCCTTTTAACGGGAAGAGCGCAAAACTCGCAGCCAGTAATACGGCTTAGAAATAAGCATCAGTGCCTAAAATGCACTATATTCAATTTATTATATTATAATTTCAGTTTTTTATCAAACCTGTGAAAGTAAATATGGTGGAGACAGAATCATCTTTACCTCAGCTACTCATCTTTATAGCTTTCTTTTCATCATTAAACTGTAAACTCTGTTTTTTTGTTGTTGTCGTTTCCTGAAAAGAAGGACATGATGTTTATGTATATATACACATATAAAATGTACTTTAATATGTAAAATGTAATCACTGTCTGAGCTGAAAATTTTTATTTTCTCCAACATAACGGAGACAATTTCAGACTTAACATCATCACTAACAAGAAATTCCTAGCAGGCCGAGAGAGAGAGAGAGAGAGAGAGAGAGAGAGAGAGAGAGAAAGAGAGAGAGAGAGAGAATCTTACAATTTACAAAATATTACTAATTTTTTGTTTTTCCAGATGTGCAGTGAGAGAAAAAGTCCATTGTGATGCTACTTAATTGTGTAACAAGCTGCTCCTCCATTATTATTATTATTATTATTATTATTATTATTATTATTATTACTGCACATAGAGACCACAGCCCCGCCTTCTTCTTTTCTATTGGCTGAAAAACACGATAGCCGCTATAAGAAACACGTGTCTTTCACGTCCCGTGTCCTTTCCCCTTCAGTGAATGATCTTTTCTGCCAAGCAAATTTTAGTCATGTTTTTATGAACACTTTATCTGAAAAAGTAGAAAAGTGTAGTTTTCAGGTCTACAATATCACCATAGCAACAGGTGAAAAACCGTGAAATGCTGTAGATCCTAATGTAATTGTATTTTGTATTTTGTATTTTACGGCCTTGTTTATTTAACAATGTTTTTATGAAACTTTGGACAACTATTTATTGATATCTACATAAAACGTCCACATAATCATTAGCTACATTAGCTTTGTAGCTCCAGTGCTATATTAAAGAAGTGAAGGTCAGACAGTGAACATGTCCTGCTGATGGACTACACAGAGAAAGAGGAGAACGATGTTGAAATGTGAGTCGCGAATAAACTAATCCTGATTCTCTCGCCGCAACAGTGACTTCAGCTTAGTGTCAAATTTACTGCATCAGTTTTACAGCAAAATAATTTCATTAATTTAAGTAGACGTTTCACCAAACCAACTCTCTCTCTCTCAATTCAATTCAACTCTCTCTGTCTCTCTCTCTATCTCTGTCTGTCTCCCTGTCTCTCTCAATTCAACTCTCTCTGTCTCTCTCTCTATCTCTGTCTGTCTCCCTGTCTCTCTCAATTCAATTCAACTCTCTCTGTCTCTCTCAATTCAATTCAACTCTCTCTGTCTCTCTCAATTCAATTCAACTCTCTCTGTCTCTCTCTCTATCTCTGTCTGTCTCTCTGTCTCTCTCAATTCAATTCAACTCTCTCTGTCTCTCTCTCTA
>CM040978.1:2180985-2197811 GCA_022985145.1 Pangasius djambal
TACACTATACACTTTTCCATACACTATACACTGTTCTATACACTATACACTGTTCTATAGTCTATACACTATTCTATACACTATACACTTTTCCATACACTATACACTGTTCTATACACTATACACTGTTCTATACACTATACACTCTTCCATACACTATACACTCTTCTATACACTATACACTGTTCTATACACTATATACTGATTTATATATCTATACACCTATATATTATACACTGATCTATATACCTATACATTATACAATGTTCTCGCTATCCAACCTATATGTTCAACCTATATGAGCGTTTGCACTATGTATCTGTATATTATTCTATTATTATTATTATTATTATTATTATTATTATTATTATTATTATTATTATTATTATTCATCAGAAGCCACTGCTGCTCTGAAACACTGAACTCTGCCTGTCTCACCTCAGTGTTCTAATAAAATGCTATAAACATTATAATGTTTGTGCAATAAAACAATTAAATTGTGAAAATGAGAGCGATAAACCCTGTTAAAGGGGTGACGAACATCACGGTAGGCTGGGACACATTACCATTAACACACAATTAGCAGTGTTACACGCTTGAGTGGAAAAACACCCCCTACACACACTCACACACGAACTCACACACACTTTTCATGCTTTTCACACCACCCTTGGGGTTGCCATGGAAACCAAGTCTCTTAGCCCTAATTTTGTGTTTTTTAAGAGTTTGGTGTGATGCTTTTGTGTTTTCTTTTCATCGTGCATCACCCTATTCCCCCCCCCCCCCCCCCCCCCCCCCCCCCCCCCCCCCTGCACACTTGCGTCTGAGTGAATACCTTAAGGCTGTGTACCAGTGCTACAGAAAATGAGAAAAACATATCCATTAAGCACGATTATCGAAGGATTATTCATTTAGAACAACCTCCTTCAAAAAAGAGAGAAAGAGAAAATGAGAAAAAATTTATCTGAAATAAAAATTCATGAAAATAAGAACAGAGGAAAAAAAAGAAATGAAGTAAAACTAGTGAGAGCACTGCAAAGGATCTGATATTTCACAGAAAGATAGAGAGAGAGAGAGAGAGAGAGAGAGAGAGAGAGAGAGACTGGTAGTTCTTTAAATGACTGAGGCAGTGGGACAGAAATGAAGAATCATCCAGGAAAGACAGATTAGGAGAGAGAGAGAGAGAGAGAGAGAGAGAGAGAGAGAGAAAGAAATTGCTACTCCTTTAGATGACTGAAGCAGCAGGACAGAGATGAGGAATCATCTGGGAAAGACAGATAGAAAAAAATAGAAAAAAGTGGACAACAATGATATGAAAAGAGGGATATCTAGAAAGAGTGAGAGAAAGGACAAGAGAGAACAAGGTGGTGAAAAGAGAAAAAAATAAGAAGACGTAAACAAATGATGGGAGAGAAGGAAAGGAAGAGAGAAACACTACAAAAGAGAAAAAAACAAAGAAGAAGAAAAAAACAGAACGAGAGTGACATGGCGAGAAAGGAACAGAGGGATAGAAAGTGAGGGAATGCTGGAACTTAGAAAAAGGGAAAGGAAGAAAAGAAAATGAAGAGTAGAATGAAGAATAGATGATGGAGACAGAGTGAGGGAGAGACAGAAATAATAGAAAAAGGGTTGAAAGGAGAGAAGGAGACATGGTAAGAGAAGAAAAAAAGGAAAGAT
This sequence comes from Pangasius djambal, assembly GCA_022985145.1. Lineage (NCBI taxonomy): Eukaryota > Metazoa > Chordata > Actinopteri > Siluriformes > Pangasiidae > Pangasius > Pangasius djambal. Next base: position 2,182,663 of record CM040978.1, read on the forward strand.
GGTGTGATTAGAAAAGAAAGGGAAAATATATATACAGTAATGGACAGAAGGATAGAAGGAAGAACGGACGAAAACACACAAAAGGAGGGAGAGAGGAGGATATGGAGAGACAAGAGGGAAAAGATGGAGCGGCGTTTAAGAAGGTGCAAGAAAGAAAGAGAAAAGGGGAAGATAGACAGATGTGTAGAGAGAAAAGAGAAGTTAGGAATGATAGGAAGATCAAAGCAAGGGAGAGATGGCAGATATAAATATGTAAATAAATAGACAGAGAGATAGAGTGTGTGAGAGAGAGAGAGAGAGAGAGAGAGAGAGAGAAAGAGAGAGTCGGATGGATAGATGATGGAGATAAACACAGATAAAGAAGAGGGAGAAAGACAGAAAATAAGAGGGTGAGGAGAGAGAAAAAGACATACAAGGAACATGGAAAGAGAAACGTTTATATAAAGGGAGGAGGAGAAGAGTAGGAGGAGGGAGGGATGAGAAAAAGGATGGCGAGATTAAAGGAGGAGGAGTGCAGGGCCTGGAAGAAGAGATACAGTTTCCAATGATCACTTTTGTGACTATGCAACTGGGCTCATATAACTAGCTGCAACATCACAAAAATGACAGTGGCAACCGCTAATTAGCTGGCCAACCGAAAAGAGCGAGAGAGAGAGACAGAGAGAGAGAGAGGAAGAGAGGAAGAGAGGAAGAGAAGTGAGCATAGTACGTCTGTCATTCGATGTGCGAAACATTCGTGACAGCAAAATAACCAAAATGGCCCCCGGAAGCAGAAGAAGCCGCAGCATTAAACGTAAAAAAGCTGTAAAATCAGGCATCCACTGAGAGAAGGGACTAATTACACACACTGAGAGAAAGCTCGAAAATTCCAGAGTGATCCGGAGAGAAACGTGTCCCGTCATGTCGGAGCCTAAAAATATAACGCCGGCTTTATGGAGGGATGTTTTCCCTTTCATTCCTGAGGCGTCTGGAATAAGGGTTTGTTATAGAGGACGTGCTGTAATACAGGGAGCTTCGTTTTACAGTGCTGAAGGACCATAAATCTCAGTGAACCCCATCGGGTTTTCACCAAAAAAAAAAAATCAGGAATCAGATCGATCATGCCGGCCATGCCAAGAGAAAAGGAACATTTCTGGAAATTTCCACAGTCACTGGAACTATCAGGTAACCATACAATGATGAAAACAGCTTACGTTCGCAGATATTACATTCAAACCTGGATTTCAGTGATTGGTCAGAAGGTGTTGATTCATTTGCTATAAAAGCAGCTCTGATTGTAGTGCAGTTCGTGTCCCCATACCTTATCGTTTCTATGGTAACAGCTCATCCACAAGGTAAGGTTTATCGTCATAATAAAAAAAAACTTTACCATTTTTTTCAACTGTGAGAATCTTACGCTGAAGTCAATAACAGACTCCTCCAAGCACTGGGTTATTTTAAAGGTTACGCAGGAAACCGAAAGTGAAAGGAAGCGTGCGCTGCAAGCGAAAAAAAGGGAAAAAAGAACATTATTTTTGACCTTCACCTTTAAAAGAAGAATATAATCTGAGATAAATAACAGGGAATTGTGCCAGCCTGCTGCCATTACCAATATTTTCCCATTTAGGCTCAAATAGATGGAAGAAAGGCAAACAGGGGGCTGGCAGATTTGCCGATATCGTATTATTTCCCCACCAGCGGAGTGAGCGTCTGTGTGATAAAGCTGAAGCGAACCGGCCCATTGTGAGTGTGCATTCTCCCGCTCTATTAAAGACATTTATGCCAGAAGAAAAATGAGGACTTTTGTGCTGCCATCGGCTTTTCCGCCACTATAGATTTATAGCTTAATGTTTTTCCATTTAACTGAAGTGTCTGAATTAAGGATTGTTACAGAGGGACCGCTGTTTACTTGCTGCGATGCAAAAAGAATGGAAAAATAACAGCAATTGGATTTAATAGGCTTTTTGTTTTGCAAAAAGGCAGAGCTGGATTTTTTTGCTAGAAAAACTCAAAGACCACAATAAACGTGAATTAACTGAAACTTTCTGAAGATACGTTCAACCCAAGCAAGAACCTGAGCAAGAACCCAAGAATCTTACTCAAGAGCCCAGCGATGAGACCTACAACCTTCTGCTCACTAGCATAGAACCTCAACTTCTGCCCAAAAACCAGATGTTTCATTGGGAAAAGATTGAAATGACACCTCTCCTGGTTTCCACCCTGTAGTAAGATGCCTTTACACACCTGCGGAAGTCCAGCAGGGTTCGAGCTGACTCAGGAACGTTCTGATCCATCCAGGACAGAAAGTGGAACTGTGTTACGGTACGTGTCTCGTTGGTCTGGACGTTCTTCAGGTAGAAGCTGCGCACCAGGAAGTCCTCACACCAGATGTGCTCTGACACCAAGTTGACCTGAAGATAAAAGAGAATGACTGCATCCCTGCTAGGAGGAGAAGCTTTGGGTTGTGGAGACAGAAAAGTCCCGCAATATAACTGAGGCCACTGGTTTGTCGAAGAACTGATGAGGAACTTCATTAGTTGGCAATTTAATCCACGCTTTCAAGTTAAGCTCGAATGACACTGTAATTACACGATGCTATTTTATTCCACTTCAAGCCTTCATTTCCTAGGAATTTATTCACCATTAAAACAGTATAGTCTGAATCCCACTATCGATTTTATGAACATCCATACTTTATCCAACTATCACTTGATACAATGGATGCGCTTTAATTTTTTCAGCCTCAGGAAACTTGTCTACGCTACATGGCCCGAACCCTGTTCCTAGAGGAACACACTACGTTGCCAAGTTTAGCACTAAGCCTCATCTAAGCTCACTGGATCCATGGAATCAATGCCTTCAGGAAGATCTGACTATCAAAGAAAGCGTGTAAGACTAGCGTTGGAACGAAATCTTGCTCCAGGCTGTTGAGTTGGTGCACACCCTACAACTCTGAATCTTAACCCTGGCTTTGGAGTTCCCCAGCTGGTCCTGGTACTCCAGGACCACAACAAGACCAGGGTAGAATGTGCTGGACTAAAGCGCCTCTGCAAGACTCAGTCAAGTGGACGTTACCTCATAGATATGGTACAGGTCCGACCCTTCATCTGGCCAGTACTGGTGACATTGTTTGTTTCCGTTCTCCGCTAATGGTGTTAGCATGACGATCACCACGCAGCCGCTCTCCCACACCATCTACAGCAGTGGGGAAATAGAGAAGAAAAAGAGTTTATGCCTCGAGACGTTTCAGGCAGAAATACACACATGATCATCATGATGAGGAACAGCAAGGATCTTTTCGAAAAGACCTTTGTAAGATTTTGAGATAACCAGTCTGGACTAGCAGTCCATATCCGAGGCATCTGACATGACAGATTCACAATTTACATCATTCTATAAATCCACAAACACTGAGTATCCAAGGCCAAGATGTAATGCACAAGACAACACACTGACTCGATACAACAGTGCAAGACAAGAGCAACATATAAAACAGAATATATTTGCCAGGATTAGATTGTACAGCACCTTGGATAAGTATTTGCACCCCCACCCTGGCCCTTCCTTAAACTTTTCCACATTTTGTAGTGCTACAACCTAGAAATGGAATGGACATAGCTGGGATTATACGTCACAAATCTATGCAAAATAGCCCATAATATTTAAGTAGGGACAAAAATCTATACATCTTGTGAAATAATTTACAAATAAAAAAGTAATGTGACATGACTGTGTAAGTATTCACCACTATTCCTGTGAAACCCCTAAATTAGCTCTGCTGCAACCCAAAGCCACACACTGCCGAAAATACACTGGAGTGCTTCAAAACCAGGAACCTGAATACATTAGAATGGCTCAGCCCTCAATCTGACTGGGAATCTGTGGCAACACTTGGAAAAAAAAAAACGTTCTCTATCTAATCTGAGAGAGCTTGTGCATTTTTGGAAAAAAAAAAAAAAAAATCAGGACTCAGATATGCAAAGCTGATAGAGGCACGTCCGAGAGCACTTGTGGGTGAATACTAACTGTATACAATCAACACATATCTTTTTTTTTTGTTTAATTAACCTTTGTGCCACAAAGAAAATGCACCTACAAATGTAAGACATATGGTGTAAATCAAATGGTCAAAAATTCCAATTAAGTCCATTTCAAATGTGGAAAAGTTCAGGGGGTGAATACTTATGCAAGGCACTGTATTATGCCACAGTTAGAATAAATGTAAATACCAGATGCTTTTCCTTTAACATTCCAAACTGACTTATAAGTGATCCAAGCCCACAGTGTAGTGGAGAGTTAACAGTCTTGCTTAAAAAGCCAACACTGGCTGTGTGGCAGTCGCGAGATTTAAACTCACAACCTACCGGTCACTACCAGAGAACCTTAACTAAGACTCCGTCATGCTCAAATCATCTTCAAATTGTTTTCTGCTATTTTAGAGTAAAATATTCATGGGGTACCACTTGGGCTTTTATTGCCACTTGGATGCATGCAACAATTCTGAAGCAACTTAAACGTAGCATATGTTTCACTTAACGAAGTGTTCCCTCGCGGCCGCGCCGGCTATTATTAGCCCAACCATTTCCTAGTTGTAATTGAAGTTTAAGTTCATCTCACCGCCCTGCTTTTCAATCGCCTGGCTTGCCGTCGTCCCTCCCACTCTATCTCTCTTCTTGTCTGTCTGAGCTGCCGTTTCTCGCTCCATTTCTCCTAATCACACTTTCCCCGTGTCCTTCAGCGATATAATGGCCCGCTGTGGCCGTTAGGAAAATGAGGGGAAAACACTGACTTTTACGAGGGGCAATAAAAACACAATGGTCCTGACCATAAACTAACCACACTCACGTTCAGCGTGTCCCTCGAGAGCTATTAAAGTGAAATACGCTGTGAGTCTACGCCACCGTGACTGGCGCAAAACACGACATTACACCCAATTCATAGCTTCTTTTCACGACACCTGACATCAACGGCAAAAACTTCATATTTCTATTTCCGTTTAGTTGCTCATTAACAGCGCTTTCACATTTGGCTTATTTATTATTTATTTATTTATTTATTTTTGACCAGAGCACCTTACACGCTGAGGGGGCAAATGCCACGACGCACACACTGTTACCATAGCAACGTGATTACCAGTCCTAGCTAGTATCGCCTAGCTAACTAGCCTCGCTAGTTCTTTAGATTAGATTTATTAATGCAGATGAAATTAAGGATTGGTGTAACTCTGGTGATGAGGAGGATGTTTGTAGTTTGTAGGCAGGAAATCGAAAGAGTTTGAGCTGCTGGTGTGACCGTGTACGGTTAAATTGTGGAAAACATTCGAAGCTCAGCTTTGTTTTTTTTTTGTTTTTTTAAAGTGGCCGCTTTCCAGTAGTATGCACTAGTAACCACTTCCCATAGGATTCGATGTAAAACATGCACTAGCCAGTGAAAACAAACAAACAAACAAACAAACAAATAAACAAACGACTTCTTATGACTCAGCTAAATGATGTCTTTCCTTTCTTTAAGTATTATCTCCTTTTTTATCTCCTTTTTTTTTTCTCTTTTATCTGGAAAGTGAGTTACGACAGTAGCAGAGCACAATCCAAGCTCAGGGGGTCTCTGGCAATCCCGGGATCTTCTCCCTCTCTCGACCTTCCAGTCACAACCTCAGAACCTCAAACACACTTTTTTTTCATCGTTCCCTTTCAGCGCTCTCATTAAATGTCTGCTTAAGAATCATAAAAATGATTTCTTGTGTGCTTCTTCTGCTTCATTACCTCATTAAGCTACTAAGTCATGATGTTTTGTTCGTCATTACGGAGTAATGGCTCAGCAAACTGGAGCCCGTCTGATGAGCTAATACAAATGTTCCAAAGCAGGTGATCAAATATTGTCAGTGACTAACGTCGCTAGGCAAGGTTAAGCAAAGGTCAAAGCGAAAGCAGCAAACAATCGCACTGGTGGAGCAGAACAAATCCCGCCATTCACGCCGCTGGAGCAGGTGACCTTCGAGATAATGAAGGTAGACGTTATGAGTGTATTTTTGCGCTAATCTTATTCAGAATGACAGACTATGACATAAACATGCCAAGATAATTGACAGGGATTCGACGCATTCGTATTCATCATTAATCTAAATGGAGTATTTTAAATGAAGGCTTTCTGAGTCTGCACACCTCAAGCTCCCTGTTGATTCAGCCGTACAAAATTAATTCAATTGAGATCGTTATTTTTTTTCCCCTCAGTAATTGGCAAAATGATAAATACAAGCAGCCGGTAACCTCAATTAGCAGCCGTCCCATTAGTTGGCGAATGCAGATCGGTTGCTAGGGAAGGTCAGGTGACATCAAAAGCATTAGCGTGATCGACTCGTCTGAGCGGGGAGTTCAATCAAAAGTGCACTTTTAACAAAGTGAGCGAGATATCCTGCACGCCATCGTCTCGCCTTGAGCCCAAACGCATGCGCAAAAGCAAAGCAAACAACACTTCCATTAACGGGTTTGCTGCAATTGTACACATCACGGCCCTGAAATGCGTGAATGTGACGCTGGTTTCTTTGTCTCAGTCTTACGTAACTCGCCTGAACGCTAATCCCATGCTGAAGTTGAGTCAGGTGTGCTAGAGTGACTTCGCTACACAGGTAAGCCGATATCTTATGTGTCTGCGAAGACTGCGCCTGCGAAGACCCTTCACATGGTGCCATTTGGATATTTTCTACTATATATAGTTCTGAAAACTACAGGAACTGAAATCCGTTTCTCTGGAACACAGGAGCATCGACAGCCGCTATCTGATTACTGTCAAACTATCCGATTGATCAGACTTATATGTGTTTGTCTATGGCATGAAAACACACTCAGTGAGGTTTTAGAGCTCTTTAAGCAGACGGACAGTTTCTCCAGCTGCATTTGTTAAACTGGATCCTTACACAACACGATATTTGCAGGCAAACCCCAAGGCAAGGTTGGAATGTAACCTGAATAAATACATTTCCAAGTCGCTTTGGTGAAACGTATTTCTGTTTCCTGCAGCTGAGATGTATCATACTGGCGGAAAAACTCAGTCACGGCAACCCTCCCAGAGCTCCACGCATATAAAAGATAACACTCGCAGCCCAGTGCGATGTGATTCAGTTGCTCTTTCGGGAAAAAGAGAAGGATTCGCAGGACAGCTTGTAGATAAGCGGAACCACTAATTTGACCAGAAATCAATCATTTTCTATGACTTTATACAGCTCAGAGACACAAATACACCCACTTGTGTACTTCCTGTCTACACTGGCACTACAGTAACAGCCATTCATATACTGAACTCTTAGCACTGTCTGTGCAGATTTATAGCTAGTGCATGTTGACAGAACGATAATCCAGGGTTTCGATTTTCAGCAGTTTGGGATATTTAAAAGGACATTTCCATATCAGAGGTGCAAGGCTTCACAGCACAACACGGTCTTTGTCCACTTCCACACTTTCTCATTAATTTAATAATGAGAGCTAGCTAGAATAATTAACTCGGCGCTTTCTGCATTTGTGACTCGCTCTGCTCTCTGCTGTTGTGGATGATCCCACAGGAACACCGTTAAACAGTTTATCCCTAAATCTCATCCTTGTTTCATCTGGATGCTGTAGATTTGTACCTAAGCGCTGCTGCTGTAATCATAAAGACTGTTCTGTTGCTCAATCCCAGGACACTTATTCACAATCTGCTCACACTGAACACCTCGTAAACGCACTCAGTACCTGTACACTGTAACGATTCATAATCCCGCTAATCCCAGAACCCGGCACTCAGGATGGATTCGTCTGAAGGTTTCTTCCTCATGTCATCTCAGGGTGTTTTTCCTCACCACTTGTTCATTAGGAATTTAAATCTTCATCCATTTTTTCTTTTGTTAAACTGCTTTGTGACAATGTCTAATGTTAAAGGTGCTATACAGATTACTCGTTTCAATAAATCCTCTGGTAAAGTCTGAAGTACAGCTTTGAACGCTTCACTCACTTGCCTCTATTTGAAATCATAAATCATGCACATTAAAAAAAAAAAAAAAAAAAAAAAAGAAGAGTTCCTGATGGTAAATTAATGCCTCCTTCACCAAGGAACTTGAGAAAACATGTTAGTTGGCTAATGCTAACTAGCAACAGCGTTATTCTTAACCACACAAACGTTAGCTAGCGTGATATTAATTCTGACAGCGCAAACTAGCTGAATAGCTAATAGCTAGCTGTCACAAAGGAGACAGAGCTCAGTCTTTCAGCTATATTGAGTAAAGTTCAGAATCACTAAATCTGTTAGCTGACAGGATTTCTGATTCAGTTTAAGGGGTAGATCACTGAAAATGGCACAGGCTGTTATTATTCAGTTCACAGGTTCCTGAGCAGGTGCCTCACCCTCAAAAAAGAGTTTTGTGAGTGCATTCAAAGAGCTAAGGTTTTCTCAGGTATCGCACCATGTTAGCTAGCTTGTGTTGGCTAGCTTCAGTACATCGTTGACGAACTAAAACAATTAAGATTATGAACTGTAATGAATATGACTATAAAACCCTCTCAGAAGTCATGTCCGGCTAATTCATGTTAGCTAGCTAGTGTTAGCACTGAAGATGAGCATTGACGACTACAGTTTCCCTGGATTTTCTCAGAAATCATGTCAGGTTAGCACATATTAGCTAGCTGGTTAAAAAAATCTGTGAAAAAAACATTTGCATGTGTGAGTCATTTATTTCTTCCCACTTAAAGCCTTCTGAATGATCCTGCTGTCCACTTCAGTGTAAAACGATATGTCAGAAAACCAAATCATCATAGGTTTAGGGCTCACCTGCCAGAAGTCGGCCACCGTAGACGACAGAGGGCCCTGAGCAGAGATGTAGGCTGGGTTACGAGGGTCATGGTCCATCTACAGATCCAGAGAGAGAGATTAGTAGCAGTACACAGACTACCAAAGCTCATATATTAAAATGATGCAGATGGCTGGTCTCCTGGTTCAGTCGTGCACTTGCTATTTATTTATTCATTTATTTATTCATGCTCACCAGTTAAGAACAAATTGTTTACAGTAGCAGCTGGAAGAAATTTACAAATTGCAAGATTAGAGAGAGAGAAAGAGAGAGAGAGAGAGAGAGAGAGAGAGAGAGAGAGAGAGATGGGGGGCTAAAGTTATTATGAGTATAAGGATAAAGTGAGCAACATGAATATAGTGAGTGTGATTAGTATATCAATCTGATGTATGAAAATACATTAAAAGTCTATTAAACATGATAGGATTTAGAGCTGTTTTGCTGCTATATGATCAATGATTCTTTGATAAATGAGAGGCCACGCCTCCTTCACTGGGACTGACAGGAAATATAGGCCACACCTCCTTATCTTTGACAGGTACAGAAGCCACACCTCTTTCACTGGGACTGTCAGACACAGAGACCACCCCACCTTCACTGACACTAACACACACGGAGGCCACGCCTCCTTCACTTACACTGACACAAAGGCCACGCCTCCTTCACTGAGACTGATACACACAGAGGCCACGCCTCCTTCACTGAGACCAACACACACAGAGGCCACACCTCTTTCACTGAGACCAACACACACAGAGGCCACGCCACCTTAACTGAGACTGATACACACAGAGGCCACACCTCTTTCACTGAGACCAACACACACAGAAGCCATGCCTCCTTCACTGAGACTGACACACAGAGGCCACGCCTCCTTCACTGAGACTGACACACAAAGAGGCCACGCCTCCTGCAGTGGGACACCCTGGTGATGTAAATAATCCAGTTTGGTCTTTCCTTTATTTACTCCAACTTTATTACTGGAAATTGTGTAGATGGAGGTGAAACAAAAGAGAAACTAGAGACAAATCACAAAGAAAATCAACAGGCTATCGTCTGATAAATCCAGAGCCAAATCTCTCATGGACCTCTCCATCGCTGTCCTCTTCCTTTCACTTTCTTTTCTGTGCAGTGAGTGGTCTGCTCTTTCCTCCGAGCAGTCACAGTGTCTGTGTGTTCTTTAATATGACTGATTAAAGCTGGGTTGTTGAATAAAGCTTGGCAGCGCTCTAATCAAACATATTTATTGACAAGAGGCTCGGCATCTAGGAGATGAAATTTGTCTGTTTGTGCCTGTGTGTCCGCCTGAAAAAGAAAAAAAAATAATAACTAGGATGCCATCCATAATGCACTGGCCTAGAATAAATAGCGACAGACAAATTAGCAGCCAAAAAATCAATTTGCATCAGTAAAAGCTGCACTCTGATTCTCTTTAAATCAAAGGATTAGGGCTGGATGGTGTTTCAGTGACTTGTACAAAAAAAGAAAAAAACAAAATTAAACAGCTGTTGTTCAAGCATTGCTTCAAATCAATAACTTTTAAATGAATAGCTAACCGCAATTCTGATTAGCGCTTGTTAATATTCATCTTGTTTGGAGTTCCTACCCATTCTGTGCGTGTCAGTATCACACGCTGTTCCCCAGACCCTTTAGAGAGCCTGGCAGAAAGCGTCGCTGAATAATCCACATTATCCCAGAGTGTTACAAAGGAACTTCGTTAATGAGAAGTCGATCGTCAGCGTATTGGAACGCAGCCATTCTGAGTGGACACAATAGGAAGCCGGCTAAGTGGAGCTCAGGTATGCTCCCTTGTTAGGGGATCAAGCTGGGACGCTATTGTCCCCAGGCAGTGTAAGAGAGCGTAATCCAACACAAGCAGGCTTTACTCACTAAAAAGAAGTCTAGCAAAATTTCAAGGAATTCTAATGAGCTTGGTGTAGCAAGAGAAGCTTCCGGAGCTAGCCCTGACTCTCGGCCTAACTCACATTCAGCCTACATTCGCACTAGCAAGCTAAACTCAAATTAGATAACGCACTAATCTATGTGAAAATTTGTTTGATTGGTTTAAATGCTACGTGCTCAGCTTCGTTCTCAGGTTAGCTTAGCAAAGCTAGCTAACTGTACTAGTTACATTCGTTCACCAGAGGCCCCAATGATCTCTGCAACTTCCTTGCCAGTTTATTTTCTTCCTAATGTTTCTATACACATCTAATGACAGGTCGTGTATGACAGAATGAGATGAAACCGCAGTTATCCGTTTTTTCTTTCATGGGAACTAATCACAGGTAGGAACTAAAGCTGTGATTGGGGAACTGAAGAAAGTCGGACCGCACACACCATAGGATCGGCGTCGCATCTCATTTGCATAGAATTCAGAAAATCTCGATTAGCCGGTTTTATGTTTTGGCTGTAAAAACACTCCAAAATACTATGAAATATCCATTCAAGGCCAATATTAAATACATTCACACAACCCTTTAAAGTCCCCGAATATTTTTTTCACATGGACAAGATGAAAGAAACACATTTTAATCAGAGATATTGCTTATCTTGAGGATTGAATTTTTTATGGATAAAGAAGAGTGCTCGGTCAGCTTATCCTTCAAACCATGGGCATGTTTTCTTTCTACAAGTGATCGCATCGAATTAACATAACCACTGTCATTGTTTTATTAATTCAACAAGTTAAAATAGTGAATTCAAAGTGTGATAAAATATCCCACATTCTGCACACACATTACGATTTCATGACCTCGATTTCCTATCTTGTGCTTTCATTAAGTTGTGCAGACGATCTAAGAAAATAACATGCAAAATAAAAGGATGTGCAGGATCATCTGCGACAGTGATCAGTGCTCAGTGCCCATCATAAAAGCAAACCCGGCTAAATTAGCTGTACCGCTACCCTAATTGCGGTATAGCCCTGATGTTCAATGAGCAACCAACAAAAAAAATTCAGACACAAAGCCCCATTGTTAGTATGAACGACACGCACAGCCATTAGCCCGGCTCCAAATGGATATAATTGCTTAGCACAACCTTTATAGTCAGCAAGAGCCATTATAAGCCAGACAGCTAATACCAGACTTTTGACTGCCCTTGTCTCGCTTCCCATAAAGGGAGATATTAAAGCGGATATATCATCTCAAACTCAAAAAGATGATCACGCTCATAAAATCTAATTACTCCAAGCTGAGAAGTGAAGTGCCAGCTCGACAATAACTGCAGCGCGAGGCACTTTGGACCACGCCGGGAGACTTCACGAGGAGGACAGACAGAAGTACTGATGCAAATAGAGCTTCAGTCTGTCCGTCAAATCTGACAAGCACAAAAATTACACACTGAGGAAAACACTCATTATTGCCAGGAAACTGCCACCCTTTTGTTTTGCCAAGTTAGGAGACAAACTTAGATTCCTTATTAAAGCAGATAAAATCCTCTCTGACCCTCAGCACCCACATCTTATAGAGTTTGTGCAGTCAGTCTCGAGGGCAAAACTAACTTTTAAGCAACTCGCAAAGTGATCGCAAAGCAAGAGCAGGTTTGCTGGATTCATTCAACTTACACTAAGTACTTTAATCCTGGCCAGGGGGGCAATGAATCCCGAATCTATCCCGGGAACACTGGGAACGAGGTTGGAATACACCCTGGATGGGATGCCACTCCATCGCTGACACCTAGGGGCAAATTAATATAACAATTCCACCTACTGGCATGTTGCGTGGCATGAGGTGGGAAGTAGCCAGATCTCTAGAGGGGTTACCTGACTCTGGAACTCTTTTTGATCTGCTTTAGACATTCTACAAACTACTCCTTGGCTGTCATGAGCCAGCCTCTCAACTGGTTCCTCAGCAAGATGTCCAATTATGTTTATCTATCTTTTGGTTCAGAGTCCACTTGAACCAAATTTGAACTTCAAATTAGGATCTTGAAGGAGCTGGTAGTCTAAAGATGATCTACCAAACGTCAAGTGCTAAGAAATGGCCTATTCATCACCAGTAAGAGCTTTATCCTGGTCAGGTGCGCAATAAATCCAGATTCTAATCTGGGAACACTGGGAATGAGGCAGGAATACACACTGGATAGGACTCCAGTCCATACATCGCTGAGCGCCAGAACTACTAGGTGCAATTTAGCTTAGCCAATCCACCTCCTGGCATGTCTTGGGAGATGTAAGGAAACCAAAGGGAGAATCCAAAGGAAACCAACAAGGATAAGTGGAAAGACATTCCAAAGCTCAGGACAGTACTGGGAACAGTGGAGATGGGATTGTGCTTCATCCTGGTCAGGGTCACGATGGATCTAAAGGCTATCCTGGGAACACTGGGTGTGAGGTGGTAGAATTTATCCTGGTATAAAAGTCCATCGTTGAGTACCAGAACTTTACACCTAGGGGCAAATTAAAGTACCCAATCCACCTACTGGCATATTTTAGGGAGGAAGGAGGAAACTGGAGTACTCCGAGGAAAACCATGTGGACACAGAGAGAACTTTCAATATTCAGAACAGAACCTGCTACACCACTGTGCCAGATGTTGGATTTAGTTGCAATTAAATTAAAGTTTCTAGCACTGACCATCGCTGTGACCACAAGCATTCAGAACTTTACAAAGGAGCAGACTTGTGCAAGTCCGTACAAACTCATGAGGCCATGATGAGTCAAACTAAAGGACTGAAACCCAACAAAAATGCTGCACGAGTGGAGAGTTTTCTTTTTTCTTTACTGTAATGCAGGTGGTCAGATACAGTATGAAGCATAAGAGCAGCCTGGATGCTGGGCATTCATCTTCAGTAAATCCTGATCAGGACGAATTTAGTTTAAATGACCATATGGTTTAAATGTTCAGGAAATAATACCAACTAAGTTCATTACAAAATATTGTAAACAGATTTATGTGGGCAGGATTGATCAAATTTTCTGGGGGAGCGAGCAGGATTGAGGAAAAACCCTGACTCAGATGTTTCTGCTAAGGAAAAAATCTGGCAACCACAGAGGAAGACTATGAGGAACTTTCCTCCGTGTAAATAAGGAAGTATCTTATGGACTGACTCTGAATATTCTGCGCCTGACTGTTTATTGTCATTATTTGTGTTAATTTGTGTTTGAACTTTGCTGTCTAAACTTCCATCCATCCATCCATCCATCCATCCATCCATCCATCCATTTTCTGTACTGTTTATCCTGCACAGGTGCCATCTCATCACACACGTGTCTTTTGTAAACGTATAGTATTGCCATGTGTTCTTTTTTCCCATTTATTCTTTCATCATATTTAGCTTTAAACTGGTTTCACAATTGTAAACTCGTTTATTAAAAAAACCTACAGTAAAGGTAAATGGTTTAGGGTGGATTTAATTATTATTATAAATACATTATAAATAAAAAAATAAATAAAATAATCTAATAATATAATTAGTAATAATCCACTAATACAATATATAGATAATATTAATTAAACATCTCACTATTTGTTAGAAATCCTACAAATTTTCAAACAATCCCTTCTCTTCCTCACAGGACTCCGCCCCCTTTTGTCATTACCATGACAACAGCAGCAAGAGATCCCTTTTATGATACTGCCAGTTTCTCCTCACTGATGAGACAAAGCATGTTGGCTCATGTGTGACAGAGAGGTGTGTGTGTGTGTGTGTGTGTGTGTGTGTGTCTGAAAAGGCCAAAACCTTCAACCCTGAGCAGCCACTTGCTGAAGACGGGAGGGTTGGAAAAGGGAAAAATGTCACAGATGACTCATTTCGAGGTTGTTCTGCTGCGACGCTGCTAACGAGGCAGCAGGCAGCAGCATTTGACAGATGTAATTATGGCAGTTTTCATGTCAGGTTCCTGCTGGGACATAATTACGAGGCCCCCTGTGCTCTGACGGGAAGAGAAAACCCCTGACTTTCTTTTGTTTTCCCTTGGAGGGGGTCCGAGGAGATGGAGCGAGCAGGAGGGCAGATTGACTTCAATATTAACCCTCTGTCCTGTGCTCTGTTCTCTGCTGAGCACTGACCTGAGACATCTGTGTGTTTTATATAAATATAACTTTTACACACCTAACAAATAAAATCTCATCTCAATGCTGGACTAACAATCTGATGCTTGAAAGATACATCTAAAGCAGACACACAGAGGCCACGCCTCCTTCACTGAGACTGACACACACAGAGGCCACGCCTCCTTCACTGAGACTGACACACACAGAGGCCACGCCTCCTTCACTGAGACTGACACACACAGAGGCCACGCCTCCTTCACTGAGACTGACACACATAGAGGCTACGCCTCCTTCACTGAGACTGACACACACAGAGGCCACGCCTCCTTCACTGACACTGACACACACAGAGGCCACGC
>CM040978.1:2210236-2221617 GCA_022985145.1 Pangasius djambal
CTGAAGATCTCCACAACGTCTAGTTTCTCCTTCTCTGTGTTTTTCTAACAGGAGACAAATCGAGCTAAAGCATTTTATTTCATATAATTATATCCTGACTCTCCTAATGTGTTTTTATAAAGGAGCTATTTTGTAGGTCAGTTAAGACACTCACTTTATTGAGTTCTACAGAGTGTTTGAGTTTCTCAATCTTCTTCAGTCGCTCCTGGATCATCTGCTGAACTTCTGCTCGTGTCTTTCCCAACTCAGTCTAAGAAAAATATACATCATCTATTCACTCATAAGACAGAGGTCATATTTCTGAGGCTAAATGATTTGCAAACGTTATCCATCTTTATTTTTCAGTCTCTCACCTTCTTCTCTTCAGCTGCCTCCTCTATAGGAACAGTGCTGTGAGTTTCGTGGTCTCCCTCAGTACAGAACTGACACACACACGTCAGGTCGTCTCTACAGAACAGCTCCAGGGGTCTCTCATGTTTCTGGCAGATGTAGACCTCCAGGTTCTCCACAGGCTCCATCAGTTTGTGCTTCATGAGTTTAGGTGTAGTTTTATGGAGCATCAGATGAGTGTTACAGTAAGAAACTCCACAGTGCAGACAGGACTTTAGAGCCTCCAGCTTTTCCTCAGTGCAGGCGTCACACAGAACCTTCTTAGGCTTGGAGGGAACTGGATCTGCAGCGCTGCTGGATTTCACCTGAACTGACTTCTTAAATGGAGCAGCAAGTGCAGAGATGAACATGTTCACACGTAGATCAGGACGTTTAGGGAATTCCTCCTTACACATTGGACACTGGCAGCGTGAACTGCTGTCCCAGAACTCTCTGAGACAGATCATACAGAAGTTGTGTCCACATGGAGTAGAGACTGGATCAGTGAAAACATCCAGACAGATTGAGCACTGGAGCTGATCTTCACACAGGACACTGCTGGAGGAAGCCATGACTGACACAGGAGACATGATGAGAGTGGATTTAGACCACAGAAACCTTTACATATTGATCATGGACATGGAATTGAGTTGAATGTAATCCATATAACACCAGTAATGATCACAAATCACTCTCCTGAATGATCCACTTCTCACTGCACTCGTGTGACATTTTCTGCAACATGTTCTTTAGTGTAAATGCATTTTCATTTCAATATCTTTCTTGCTAAACAACCTGAACTTTAATTACTGATTAACAACTAATTAGGCCACACACTGTATTGAATGTCCTTAAGCACTATGTACATTTTTAATGATCCAGGCAGGAAACAGTACAGTCAGTGTCATGCTGTTATTGGGAATAATCGATGATGGGGTGGTGTGATAAAGCGGAGTTACTGTTACCACCTCGATGTTGATTATTTTTCAATAACAGCAAGTTCCAACGTGTTGTATTCCACTAAACCCACAGCACATTTTATGTTGCATTAAATGTTATGTGTAAATGTTTTTTTTTATATGCCAGAAACAGATGCTACAGCTATTACTCACATTGTTAGCTAAAACTTTATGTTGTTGTTATCTCGAATTATTAATACTAAATGTACTAACAATACATTTCCACGTTTCCTCAGTTGAATTTATGCTAAAATCTGTTCTTTAAGGTAAATGCTTTCTCTGTGTGACTAAACACTTGAACTGTAACAAACCCAGAGCACTTTGAGAAGTTAGTAAATGACAAAACAAATAACAGTTACTGATAGAAACTGATATTAAAACACTTCATATCATCTTCTCACATTGTACATTGTACACTTCCGGTATTTTTCTGACGCTGTTATTCACTTACAGAAGTACTTTATTGTCTACTCTAAACTCATTTTCAACGTATTTCACTTTTTCTGCTTCTCTCCCTACTTTCCTGCTCACTCCCAGTTTACCTGCTGTTCTTTTAGTTCCTCGAAGAAAGACTGCAAAGGCTTCAAACTGGAGATTGTGTCCTGCTGAAACCTGATAAATCCAGGTTATGAAACACTTTCACACACTACTTTCATTTCTCCTTAGTGACATCATTAGACCACGCCCCTTACTAGGCGGTATTTACTTATTACACAGTTACATATTTTGGCCACTAGATGGCAGACATTCACCGAATAAACTGCAGAGAACCATTACACCGCTTTCCCATAGTATACACAATCACATCAAACTGACTCAGAAATGTGGACATGTATGTTATTTAAAGTCCTGTTTTTAACATTTACCTGATCTGAATATCCTGTCTAACAAAGTGTATATAAATAGTTTATTATTAGTATTAAATAATAAAATGATAACACAAAATATATATTTAAAATTATATATTATTATAGCATTGTATATTCATTTTAGCTATATAAATACTACATAAATACTGATCCAGCAGATAACATTTTCATTTTCATTTTCAAACACAAGCTGTATTTTACCTTTAGATTATATATTCTGTCATGGTGAAAATGCTGGAATTTTCACTGAATTACATATACTGTAGTTTTACCTGAAAAATCCCTTTCCCTGTTGTCAGCCCTTTCGACATGTCGATCCTGATGTGTTAAGACTGAAGAAACCTTCAGTTACTTATATACAATTATAGAATATTAAAATATGGTTATGAAACAGTATGAAGTCTTCCTGAACAATTCAGCCCTTTAATAAAGGAACATCAATCATATGATCATCAGATGCTAAATTTAGCTTAAAATAATATTTTTAAAAATGCGTTCATTATTGGATAGAAATGTTCTCATGAAATGCGATTCGTCACAAGTGTTTTCTCATGTTTCATTTAAGCTGTACTGTAGTGCAGTAGAGTCCTGTCCTTGTCCACCCTGTCATCTTTATGTCTCATCAAAATAAACTAATTATGCCTAAAATTAATTTAAAAAATATTCAGTGTCATTTGTTGTTAAAAAGGGGGCAAATCATATTATTTAAAATTATGATTAAATATATGTATGTTATGTTTGAAATAGAATAGAAACTGGTGTGGATTTGGTTAGATCTACAACTATTTTTTTTAACCCCACCGCCAGTCTCAGGGAGGGGTGCTGTCCGGACTGCCGCTGACTCCCCAGATGCAGAGAGAGGAAATTCGTCACAGCCATCTGTGCCCCCGGCCTGTGGACCACCTTGAACATAAATGGCTGAAGTGCCAATGAGTGGTCTGCAAATTGGCATGCGGTGGAACCACTTGAGCGAGGCGTGGTCCAAACAGAGAGTGAAGACCCATCCCAACAGGTTGCATCAGAGGGTGAGGACCTCCCACTTGATGGCCAGACACTCTTTCTCGATAGTGCTGTACTTGCTATCTCGCACCAAGAGCTTCTGGCTGAGGTACCCCCACCAACCCCGACCCCCTGTCCGATGCGTCAGTCTGCAAAACAAAGGGGAGAGAGAAGTCAGGAGAATATAATAGTGGTCTGCGACAGAGTGCAGTTTTTATCTGAATAAAAGCCTGTTGGCATGGCTCTGTCTGCTGGACCAGATCTGGTGCTCCCTTTTTAGTGAGATCAGTCAGTGGGCTGGTGAAATCGAAATAATTTGGAGCAAATCTATGATAATAGCCCCAGAAACTCACCTCCTTTTTGGTCTTGGGTCTTAAGCAGGCCACAATCACTGCTGTCTTATCAATTTGGGGACACATTTGCCCATGGCCCAAATGGAAGCCCAGATACCGTACCTCCACCCGTCCAATTGCACACTTCTTGCATCACTTGTTTTCTGTGTTCGGGCAAACGATAATGATGCGTACCACCACCTCAGGGCATCTCAATGTGGTATTCTTTGAGATTAGTGTGACCAGGTAGAGGCAAAAACACTTTGGAAAATTCTGCTTGCCACTTGGCAACCTCTGTGATTTGGGACAGTGAGAGGTGGTCTCCACAGGGGACTGGGGGAGATCACAGGGGATTTAGGTATCCATTTACTTTAACTCCCCAGCTCGCCATGTGACCTTGAAAGGCCCTTGCCACTTTGCAAGTAGTTTGGATCTTGATATGGGTAATACTACAAACACTTTATTTCCCTGTGAAAACTCGCATAGCTGAGGGCCCCTATTATACAGCCAGGATTGACGTTCTTGCATCTGTAGCAAATTCTCCTGTGTTAATTGCCTGAATCTGTGAAATTTTATTCGCAGGTCAGGAACATGCTGAATTTCACTCTTGAAGGTCCCTCCTCCCAATTTCCTCTGATGATGCCAAGATGCCACGAGGCTTGCGCCCATATCACAATTCAAATAGGGAAAACCATGTGGAGGTTTGCAGGACCTCTCATACTGCAAATAATATGGGTTCAAACCACACACTATCCCAATTCCGAGTGTTCTCATGTGCAAACTTGTGAATCATATTTCTAAGGGTTTGATTAAACCACTTGGAAAAGATGTGTTTGGTAAATGCTGGTATGAATCAATTTAATTCCTAATAGTTTGTATAGTTCACGAAGTGTGTGTGACATAAATGTGGTGTCCCGATCAGTCAGAATTTCTTCTGGGATCCCAATCCAGGAGATTATTTTGAAGAATTCCTCTGCAACATTGCATGCTGAGATGTTGCAAAGATTTGATTCTGGGTATCGTGTTGCGTAATTTACCAGGACCAACACAAAGTTATGCTCTCATGCAGTCCGATCCAGTGGCCCATTGAGGTCCATAATAATAGGGGAAGGACAATGCAACATTAGGCTGAACCCACTGACCATCAATTACTTTCACCTGGTTGAAGGCATGCCTGAGGGTTTCGACTCATCTCTGCTCCAAGGGGAAACCCCTGAGAGGAATTCCGCCAAAGGGTGAGCAGATGGGGCCCTCCCCAGCCTCCATGTCTTCTGAAATCCAGGCCAATTTACTCCTGAAATCAGTGGATGGGTGAGGCAAGGACTAACTGCCACCTTTTATTTATTTTATGGTTTTGTCCCTGGAATTGAATAGCAACAGCCACTAGTGGATGTTTGTGTGCATCCCCTTGCAAACATCTCACCTTCACCCAGTGTGCTGTAACCAGGGCCTCAGCTTGAACCAGGCATTGGTGAATTGAGATTTGAGGGAGGGGTGGGGAAAACCTGGGTTTGGGGAACTGGTTTCATGGAAAATGGCCCCCATTTCTCTGGTGCAAGGACAGGGAAAGTGGGGAGAAAAAGTGGAAAATAGAGAGAGAGAGAAAGAGAGAGAAGAGGGGGGCTTGTCTGCCCCCAGATACACTGCCAAGTGGTCCTCATCCAGTTGGGCCCCCAGACAGTGGCACTGGACCCATTCCACCTTCTACAGGAGTCCAGGAGCTGCTGGGAAAACGCGAACGAGTGGACAAGCTCACTGAGTGTCAGTGAGAGGAAGCACAGACAGTGCTGTTCGGAGGTGTAGCCGGGCTGGGGCTCCCCTGACAGCAATGGCAGCAAGCAGACCTCTCACTGTGACTTGGGCAACCCCCACACTTCAGCTACAGGCTCAAAGATCTCAACAAACACATCCGGGTTGTCCTGCAGACCCATCTTGGAGATCGTAATGTGGGGCATGCCTGCGGCGGCCACCGTGACTTCTGCTCCGTGTGCAGTTCAAGGAGGGCATGATGTTGGATCTGGTGGATGCTGGGGAGAGTCTTGATGATCTCTAAGAATGACAAGGACTCCATGATAGCAGATCTTCCGTTTGATTCCTCAATTACTCCTGAACTTTACTGCAATGAGATCCTCTACTTGGATGGGTTAAATGCAGAGCACAAATTCCGAGTATGGGTAACCATACTTGGCCACAAGTCACTTTACTTCACTTCACTTCACTTCACTTACATTGAATAATACTACAGGATCGAGTTACCTGCTTTTAGTGATAGAAATAAAATACACATTGTCTTGGTAAAGTTATTTTTTATTTTCTATTTTAAAAGTACAAAATAGTAAAAAAAAAAAAAAAAAGGTGATATTAAAAAGGCACAAGAGTAGTTGCACAGAGTGTTCTGGTTTACTGATCAGAAGGTTGGGGGTTCATGCCCCAGCACTGCAAAGCTGCTATTGTTTGACCCCTGAGCAAGGCCCTTAACCCACTTTTCTCCAGAGGTGCTGTATCATGGCTGACCCTGTGCTTCCTAACAAGTTGTATATATCATGCATTTATCACTGATGCATTTATTTTAAGGTTTTATTGATCAAATCCTCCCAACCACAAATCACATAGCTGAAAAAAGTTAAATATATATGTAAATACACATCTCAACACTGCTTTCAACAATGCACACCAAAAAGGTTATCAGTAATGTAACACGAAATGTTTTGAGGTTTTACTGTGCAGATGTTGGGATTAAACGCTCTCCAATGTTAGTGTGTGTTTCACAGAAGCATAGCTCAATCTCCAAAACATTCCACTGTCCAACATCTTTTCTTCATAATTTTTTTAAAGAATATTTTATCTGTTAATTTTTACTCAGTAGCTTGCATAGGCAAAAGTAGTCTTTATTAGAGACTACACACATATAAACTTTCACCTCATGAGGAGGTTTTCAGGCTTGAGCTAAACAAATCCAGTCAGAAAAACAAGATGCTGAGCTACTGATATAAAAAAAAACAAATCACTATTATTTAAAATCCATAAAATTATATTAAATACAAAAAAGGAATTATGAAATTATTTCTACAGCAAATACATCCTCATTTAATAGATGAACATTGCTCACTCCTCTATGACTGCATTCTCAATTCTGTCTTCATCAGCGTGAGCTGTTAAAAAAATGAAAAAGGTAATTAGTCTGTTTTAATGCTTATGAAAGACTGCATCAGGAAAAGATGTGTTAGAAAATGAACATCATTCATTCAGTTATCTTCAGGAACTGCAAATGTATTTCAGAGATTCTTTATGAATTATTACAAAGGATTTATTACTGTGTCCTACTGTGCTATTAAAATGCTACCTCTTCCTCTTAAACCCTTGTAAATGATCTTAATTAACTAACATCTGTTTCTATAATGGATAAGTCAACACATCTAATCATGAAATACACTTCTGCACCATTTTTTTATTATTCATACTTAATAACGTACATTGTTATTGTTATTCATTTTAAAATTTTACTCCACTACACTAAAGAGAGATGTATTGCTGTTGAACTTCACTATGTTTATTAACCACTTCGTTATATCAGTTAATAAAAAATATATTTTAAATAGAAACTTGTAGTTTAAAAAAATGAGTAAAGTTAACTGTAAATTTTTAGATAGTTCGACACACTGATTGAAGCAGTTGTCACATGTAAATTCACTCTCAGACCTCAGCAGAAACAGGTGTTGTGTTTTATATCATACTTACATTTAAATCTTACTGTAATTGTGTTTTAGAACAAGTGCTTTAACACTCAAGTGTGGATTTTTATTTTTTTTATTTTAAATGTTAATATTGGGACAAATGAATTTCCTGAGGTGAAAATGTTTTTCTCAGACTAATTAAAGTTAGTAAGGTCATTATGTGAAACGTACTGAAAGAGTTCTTACCTCGAGCTCTGTAACATTTGACCAGCAGAATGATGGTCACCAGCAGATACGGAGAGACCGTCATTACACTACTGATCAGCATCAGCACTGAGAATGGAGCTTCTATATGCAAAATAAAATATTAATTATAATAACTCTTTATTCATGCTGAAGTATTTGTATGTTTTAGCTGAAACTGCAGAACAAATAAATCAGTTTGCACAAATACCATACTGTACATGTACTTACATAAGCTAAGCAATATAGCTTACATTATGTAAAGCTACTGAGTTCAACACATTAAGTCACAGTTGTATTTAAACGAATATTTAAATGGTTTCTCACCTCTGACCGAGAGCCAGCTTTTCAGTGACTCTCCTCTCTCTGGGTGTTTGCAGTGGTAGAAACCTTCATCTGACTTTGAGACAGTTTGGATGATCATCTCTCCTGTAGTCTGTGTCTGGAGAACTGATCCATCTTTATAGAAATCAGCTCGGAGGTTTGAGGGCATTGTGTTGCGATATAAACAGCGTAGAGTCAGAGGATGTCCCTCAGTCACAGGATGGACAGGACTCTCCAGGATCACATCACCATCTAGAACAGAGACTTTTTACACTACTGCTTGATTTCACTGCAAAACTTATTAGTGTGTTTGTGTTTTCTGGTGTTGAACGGGATGAAAACTCTTTAGATAAGGAATGTAAAACTAGAGTTGTGTAGGAATCGAGACTATCAAACTGAAGAAACTGACTGTCTCTCCAACCACACACAGGACAAAGACATTCCTTTACCCCCAACAGACCTAAGATGGCTCCAGCCTGTCTAGGCTAATGACAGGCCGTTGAACATTAAGGGATGCTAACGGTCATCGGAATTCAGAAAACCCCCAAAAAAAGGGTGTAAATTACCCTTTGGTGGAGCTGACCTCGAATTGACCACCCTTAACAGAGGCCTTTTTTTTGGATTAGGGAACAGGCTGAGATTTATCACACTCCACACCACATTACATCCTGCTGAGGTTGGAATGACCTTTTTGTACCTCACTGAATCAGCAAATGGACTCCATGCCTAAGACTCCTCCACTTTTAAGAATGTTCTTTTCTTTCTTGGTATCTGCCTCATCTTATTTCAATGTAGTCGCTGGGTTTTGTATTAAATCTGTATGGGGAACATGCCTTCACACATGCTGTATCAAACCAGAGGGCAAGAGTCTAAAGTTAACCTACAATTCAGCTACAGCGATATCTCAAATGGTGGGAAGTCCGGTGCTTCCCCACTATTGCAACCCCACTATTAATGGAAGTATAAAATATTAAACCTGTTGCATTCTGTATACATGCCATTTTACCCAGTAGCCAATGATCACACGTATGTATGTTGTGTTTGGTATCTGTATGTTTGTCTTCATGTGTTGAATCTGTTGATAATTTGCAATTCTCAGTATCTTATACCATAATTATAAGTATTAAAGGCAAATAAGACCATATTACAATGGACATTGAGAAGGAGGCGACCCGGAAGGGGCCACTTGCAAATTAGCTGGAGTGCCAGCCAAGCCGCTCTCCAATCACCTCCAAGGCAACCTGCGGTTGGTTGAAGACCTTAAGAGGCCGGCTCATCTAAACTAGCATAAAAACCTCATGCCCAAGCCATTAAGCTGAGCTGAAACTGAGCTGGAGACGGAGCTGGAACCCGAACCGAGCTGGAACAGGAAGAGAACCTGCATCAAAAGGGCCCAAGACTTGCATCACCGAACAGCGCTCGAATCGACCTTTCTCCCAGCCGTCCAGACTCCATCCTCCCTCTCTGGCGACGATCCAGAACTTCTCTAACGTCCTCCAACTCTGGTCCGACTAGAACCTGCTGACCAACACCAACTACTCCCATTCACCACCTAGGCAAAGCAAGTATTGATACCTCCCAACTTCATTACGCTGGTGCAGTAAACCTAAAACTCTTTTCCATCAGCTAATGCCAAAACTCTCTGGTTATTACCACTGGTTCTTCTCATGTCATATTCCCATCTGTAGGAATGTGTATGTCTGTGTGCGTGTTGGCTGTGTGTGTAGTAGTTTAGGATATGTGTGTGTTGGGTGTGTGTCGTAGTTTAGGATATGTGTGTGTTGGTTGTTTGTAGTAGTTTAGGATACGTGTGTAGTAGTCTAGTATATGTGTGTAGTAGTTTAGCCTGTCTCTGTAGTAATTAGTATAATAAAGTCTCGTCTATGTTCAAGCTGATGTTGTGCTGTGATTCTCTGCTCCCCATCTGAGTTCCTAAGGTGCCCGATCGCGTACCATGCTCTATAAAAGTTGTCCTCAAGGGAGGTTATTACTGTCGATGGCCGTGATAGTAATGACTTACCAGAATCAATAAGACGTCTCACCAAACATTTCGTTGGACGAAATGAGCAGTTAATTGTGTAAACTTATTCCGATAAATTCCCCAAGATAATCAATATTACTGTTTATATTAATGACCCTTATGTCATAATAATTTCAACATCTAATGAGCTAAAATTTCCCTACATATTGGTGAGAATACATAAAATTAACCTAAACAGCTAATTTCCCTACAATTGTATAGCACCACATTACAGTCTCATTCAGTGTTTTAGCTGCTCTACAGTAGCCGTTCTGTTTCTGTCTTCAGGTAATATTAAAATTATGAAACATTCAGAACTTTCAAAACATTACTGATTTTCCCAGTTGGAAACTCAGAGTTCGGAATATTCTGTAATGAAATTTCTCTTTTCCTTTAGCAATAAACTCACTACATGAAGACTCACCATGCACTGTGATGTTGACAGGATTACTGATGTCTCCAGATTCAGACTCACACCAGTAAACTCCAGTGTGGGATGTGGAGAGGAAGCTGATGTTACATGTAGATCCTGTAACTGATCCCCACCGTGAACAATCTAACACTCCCTCACTGTGTGTGTATCTTCTCACTGTCCATCCAGTAGAGTTACTCTGGTCCTCACAGCTCAGTGAGAGAGAGTCATTAGTAAAGTGTTGAGTTCTGCTTGGATTGATGATCAGAGAGACTGGAGGAGATTCACCTTAAACACAGAAAATTATAATTCACATGTATTATTATAATTGTCATTTCATAACATAACTTGCACTGAACACATTTACACCTCATTTAATTAAACTGTGCTATTTGAACCTCTGCAACTGGATCCTGGACTTTTTGACTGGGAGACCCCAGTCCATCAGGATCAGCAACACCGCCTCCAGCACTACCACACAGAACCCTGGTTCTCCCCAGGGCTCAGTTCACTGCCATTTAACCTGCTGACTCATGACTGTGCTGCAAATTACAGTTCAAATCACATCATCAAGTTTGCTGATGACACTACGGTTGTGGGCCTCATCAGCAGCAAGGAAAAGTGAACCAGCTCGCAGAATGGTGTAAAGACAACAATCTCTCAATGTTGATAAGACTAAAGAGATGATTGTGGACTTCAGGAGGACATTGAGTAGACCACTCACCACTGCACATCAAAAGAACAACTGTGGAGAGAGTCAAAAACTCCAAATTTCAGAGGACCTCTCCTGGAATCTCAACACCACCTGCCTAGCCAAGAAGGCTTAGCAGTACCTTCACTTTCTGCAGATCCTGAAGAGAGCCAAACTCCCCCCTCCCATCCTCACCACCTTCTACAGGGGGATGATAGAGAGCGTCCTGACCAGCTGTCACCACGCGGTCCAGGAAATGCACAATCTCCAACTGCAAGACTCTACAGCAGATTGTGAGAACTGCTGAAAAGATCATCGTGGGTCTCTCTACCCACCATCGACACCTCATACAACAACTGCTGCATCTGCAAAAAGGAACCAGTATTGCAGCTGACCCTTCTCAACCATGGACTCTTCACTTTCCTGCCATTTGGCAGAAGGTACAGAAGCATCCGTGCTAGTTTCTTCCCTGAGGTAGTAAGCTTACTC
>CM040978.1:2228600-2253652 GCA_022985145.1 Pangasius djambal
CACACACACACACACACACACACACACACACACACACACACACACACTTCAAAATCAGAGGTAAATCACATCCTAAGCAAGAAAATCATAAAAGTACAACAACAAACAAACAGTTTTTTCAGCTAATTCCTGAATATATATATATATATATCTCAATATCTCTATATATATTCTGTTTTATATATATATATATATATATATAATTTGCATATTTTGTAATAAACATCATTGCTCATTTGTTCTATCGCTATACATTCTGATAATGTATTTGCATTTCCATGTTTGAAAAGTATTTGAAGCTAAGATATAATCATACAGGAGACATTTTGCACATCTACAGATTTGAAAATAAAATGTAAGTATGTATTTTTCCCTGCAGTAAACATCTCCATGTTCTAAAACAGAACACCATCCTGTGTTTCCGAGTGTGTGTTCTTCCTAAGCGTGACGTTGCAGCTCCACTCTACACACACTGTGTGTTTAATCGGTGAAGTGGTGTTTGGTCTGGAGATTTCAGACGCTAGATAAACAGCTAGGCTTAGCTAGGTATTTACGCTATTTGTTTATTTAGCGTGTTGCTTTTTTCTTTGTGCTGCAGATGCTGCAGTTCTGAAACTAAACCCCGTCCTTGTGTAAACACACGATGTTGAAATTCCCTTATGTCTCTCCCGTGGACCGTTTCAGGAGAACGGGAGGAAAAAAAAAAAAATTCCGCGATCTGAGTAATAAACGTGTTCGGATATGAAATCTGAAAATGAGCCGCAGAAGAGCTTCTGGCCGGCGGCGTAACGAACACGGCGACGTCTCCGGAGGACTGAACGCGTAATCTGGCGTTGAAGTTCCGGCTGATCGATAAACCCACGGAGCGTGGAGGCGAAACTCACTTCCTCATACACGACAGGGAATAAACACCACGCCGAGTGCTCAGGAACAGTCCTGTCCATGCTGAAACCACCGCAATTAACACGCCGGTCAACCTGCGAGACGCGCACGGGCGTGGATTAACACCTAGACGAGATCTTTAGAAGCACGGTGTTGAGTACGAACACCTATCGCTGGTGAACTGACGCCTGTAGTAACCGTATGTCTAGAATTAACACCTAGATATTATTTTTTCCAACTTAAATTTACCTTCATAATGACAAAGTCAATACTTA
The DNA here is from genome assembly GCA_022985145.1 of Pangasius djambal. Taxonomy (NCBI): domain Eukaryota; kingdom Metazoa; phylum Chordata; class Actinopteri; order Siluriformes; family Pangasiidae; genus Pangasius; species Pangasius djambal. Next base: position 2,229,758 of record CM040978.1, read on the forward strand.
ACACGGTGAATTAACACCTATTTTTTATTTAAATCAATTTAAATTTTGCTTTATGACGATAACTCAAACACTTAGTTTGGTGAATTAACACCAATAAGAGATCCAGGAGTGTTCAGTATGAACGTCTTTTCAGTGTCACGCTTATGGTGTATCAGCAACTAACACCTTTACAATCCTGAATTAACACTTAACATGCTAAAGTAACACTTAATGTGATGAATTAACACCTACATTTTTTTTTTACAATTAAAATTCAGCTTTATGATGATGATGATAATTAAAACCCTTAATTCTGTGGATTAACACCTACAGAAGATCAGAAGAGTGTTCAGTATGAACACCTATCAGTGTTGAATTGACATCTATAGGGATAGTCTAGAATTAACACCTCGATTTTATTTTTAAAATCAGCCAACAGTGTTCAGTATGAACACCCAGCAGTGCTACGGTGACGGTGACAACTTGAAATCGAATTAACACTTTAATGTGGTGAATTAACACCAACATTGTTTCCTCTATTTGAATTCAGTTGTATGGTGATATGGTGAATTAACACCTAACCTTAAAGAGATCCTTAAAATCTGCCAAGAGTGTTCAGTATGAACACCTATCAGTGTTGTCTACTGTGACACTCTAGAATTAACACATCACTTTTATTTTTCTAACATGAATGAATCTTTATGGCGACAGATTAAACACTTAATTTGGTGAATTAACACCTATAAATGGTGTGGCATGGAGATAAGTGTTCAGTCTGAACACCCATCAGTGGTGATTTGATATCTACAGTTCCTTTACAATGACAAATTAACACCAAAGCACTGAATTAACACTTAACATGGTGGATTAACACCTAATACTAATAACACGCTCTTTAGTGGAACACTTTCAGTGGTAAATTAACACCTAAAAATCTTTCTATCAACTTGAATTCAGTTTTATTGTGACACCTTAAACACTTAAACTGATGAATTAACACCTATAGGAGATCTTTCGAACGTGGCGTAGAGGTAAAATAAGCGAGGGGTGTTCAGGGTCTACAGGTTCTACAGTGACAGTATATTCAGAATTAACACCTAAATATCATTTATCCAACTTGAATTCACCATCACAGTGACAAATTAACACTTACATTCACCCTCACAATGACAAACTAACACCTGAAATGGTGGATGAACACCAACATTTTGATAGTGATAATAAAAACACCTACACTGGTGGATTAACACCTAAAGGGAGTCTTTAAAATGTTAAGTGGAGGTAAAATAAGAGACAAGTGTTCACCATGAACACCTACGAGTGGTGAATTGACAGCTACAGTGATGATATGTCTAGAATTAACACCGTAATTGTGTTTGTCCAGCTTGAATAGTGATGTATGATTTGTGATAAATTAACACCGTAACGCTGAATTCGTTGGATTAACACCTAATAAGAGGCTCGTTAGGGTGTGGGTTAAGCTTCCTCCTATCCGGCAGGGAATAAAATCAGCAGAAACGTGTGATGTCAGTGATGGATTAACACGTACAGTCAGGAATTAACACCAAATATTCCTCAGATAAACACTAACTGTCGAATTAACATTCTACAGTGAAAGGCTTGAAATGACACTCGCAGCTACTGTGTAGAATTAACACTGCACTTTTTTTCAGCCTAACACCTACTCACAGTGTTAGACCGGTGCACGAACACCAACATGCTAGAATTAACACTTCCAGTGGTGTATTATTTACGCGTATTTTCCATTCGAGTCCAACTCACGCTAAGAAGATAACACCTACAGTGCTGAATTAACACTTACTGCTGAATGGAATTAACCCACACCCATAAAGCCTAGAATTAACACCTTAGTATTCATTTAAATCCGTCTGGACAGGAATAAACACGATATAAACACTACAGTGCAGTTTAAAAGGATAAATATCGCACTTTTAGGTGGTAATTCGAGTCCCTTAGAGGGAGTGCAGTTCCGTAAATAGTGTAATAATTCAACATCATTAACACTAACAGTGTTCATTCGATTCTTTTTAAATACTCTTTGAAGAAAGGCGCTGAAGAATTCAATACTAGCTAGTGTTTATTCAATCCTGCACGAAGAAATCTGAAGAAATAATTCAACATCGTGTAACGAAATGTGCTTTTTAATACTGTAAGACTTAACTCACTTCTGTCCGAAAGAATCCAACACTAACCCGAGTGTTAATTCAATCTCGTAAGGACGAATCGTAAAAGTTGAAAAGTCATAATTCAACACTAACGCTGTAAGTGTTTATTCAACACTGGTGGATTTCGCTATAACACACACACACACACACACACACACACACACACACACACACACACATGGAGGATAATTTCCTGTTTCCCGCTTTGCCTCAACTTCAGATGTACCACGTTAGAGATCATTAAGAAAATAATTACAAGCGAGACGCAGATTAAACACCACAAAGCCGATCCGCAAAAAAGACGTCAATTCTGTTGGGATCAATCGGAAAACCACACGGCAAACCGCAGCACGGGATCGGGTTCACACGCTCCGGAGCCTAAGCACATCCGAGAGTCGAGGGAAAGTTTAGCCCAGGCTGACGAACACCACGCAGGACGTGCTGGGATGGTTTTTTTGTTGTTTTTTTTTTCTCTCCATCCTGCCTAAACACCACAGTGTTAAATAAATATAAGCATGAGGTTACCTAAATCCAGTCTCGGAGCTGGGTTTGCCATCATCCCCAGTGCAGATCCCTCACACACAATCCCGCCAAAAAAAAAAAAAAAAAATCCAAAAAAAAAATAATTAGCAGTTGCACTCTCTCTCTCTCTCTCTCTCTTTCTCTCTCTCTCTATTTTTTTTTTTCAGAAAGTGCAAAAAATTAGAAAAAGAGAGAAAATATTTAAAAAAAAAAAAAAAAAAGGAAAGCGCAGAAGGCACACAGGATTTCCCGCCAGCTGCGTCGCGTCGCTTCGCCTCTCCTCGAATGCTCGAATGTGCGAGCGCGCTCATCGCAAACCCGGTTTTTTTTTGTTTCTTTCTCTTTTTTTTCTCCACGGCGCCCCTCCTTATATCTCTGGACTCGCTGTCTGCAGCACATGTCACCCAAACCGGTTGCTATAGCAATGCCTCCACATGTTGCCGACAGCGAGAGAGCGAGAGAAAAAAAGAGAAAGAGAGCGAGAGCGAGCGAGAGAGAGAGAGAGAGAGAGAGAGAGAGATGCTAATAAGTCCCGGGCCGATAAGAATAGGCCGAGAGCTTGTCACTCATTTGTTTAGCTGCTTGAGCTTTCTGAGCTTCGCTGAATGAAAGCACTCTTCAGATTCCCCCCAAACCCCCCCTCGCTTTTACCCCCCACACCCACAACCTCTACTACCTACATAATGCCCCCCATGACCCCAAACCACCCTGTTTACCCCGCTATTGTTTGTTATAGTTAGCGTTTCATTACGAGTATTATTGCAATTTGGCTGTAATTGCATTGGACACGTTACACGTAAAATAGTAACGTGGATGAAACTTACGCGGCGAGGGTGGAATCGGGAGTCGTTTTTATTTCGAATATAATATTCGATTGATATTCGCTACATAAAATGTCCGGATAAGCGACTAACGTGACCGAACGGCGTGAGAAAACGCTCACGTTTGGACACTTAAGCGTCAATAATCCACGGCTGTAATGACACCGGGTTGATGTGGTTAGGCTTTGCTTTGTATCGGCGCTTCACGTTACCGCTTTCACCAAGCGTCACGATGCTAATAATGGCGTGATGCTAATAATGCTAAGCTGGAGGATTTGGTCCTTGTACAGGACTTTAATTTCCCCATGAGGGATTCATAAAAAAAGTGTCTTATACTTTACTATAGATCGGTTTTGAATTTGACACGGCGAGAATGTATAATGTATACTTCTCTCTCCACGTCTTGACTTTATTGTTAATAAACAAGCCATGGAGTCAGATTGCTAATCAGAACAGAGAGATTAAATAAAATGAATAAAATCTATGATACTGTGTGAAAGGTCTCTACTTTCTGAGCTGCAGCTACACTGCATTCCACTTTAACTCGGAAGCGGGAATGACGTCATTTTCGACCTCCGTGCGAAAACTGCGGACACCGCCGTGCTCGTCTTTTCCTAGCAACTTGCTAGCCAGCTAACTGTCCTGAGTGATATTTACGTCCTCAAACCAGCGAACTGTAGAGTTGCAGTGATATAAATCTAAGTGAATATGTCTGTACGGTGATTCGTTTAAGGTAAACACTAGTATACACAGTTTAACGCGTTAACGGTAAGAGCTGCTGCTGTGTTCACTGTGGAGGCGCTGAGCGGCCATGTTGATTTGACGTCGCTTGCTGAACTCGCTGTTGAGGAGACCATCCCGAGTTTACGAGTAAAAGTTGAGGGAGCGTTTTCTCGTTTTCTTTGTTTTTTCCTAGTCAGAGGTTACGAGTTTTAGTGAAACACATTGCTAGTTTCTTGTTCGATGAGCTGCCTTCAGCTAAATCATTTACATAAATGCCTGTGATTGGCTGAAGCAAAGGAGCTGCTACAGAAGCCACCATGATTCACTCTGAATTAGGGACAGGTTTTTTTTTTATATGTTTATCGACTGTGCTACAGGATTATTTTAAATACACGGTTCAGGATTCGGAGCGGAGTGACCCGCCACTTAACGCCCCCTGGCGTAGGTGTTTAAGAAGCTCACTAGCCACGCCCCTCTCCATATAGCTTATCGTAGCTCCTCTGTATATCCTGTTACTTCGTCTATTAATATAGTGCCTCTTATTTTGCTTCAAAAATGTAAATTTTTATAAATTGTGCTGCTAAAAACTTACAGAAAATCCTAATTATTGTTATTGTAGCACTTTCTATCCAATCTTTAAGGATTATAATAATAATAAAATTAATAATAATAATAATAATAACTGCACCGTCACAATGTTACTGACGTCTAAACTGTGGTTGATGCGACGACAACAACAACAACTACAACAACTACAACAACAACAACTACAACAACTACAACAACAACAACAACTACAACAACAACAACTACAACAACAACAACAACTTCATATCAATTCATACCAAGGCATATAAAAGTACGGAAGGTTAGGGGTCAATTAAACATCATTTATATACATTTTTACGGACACACATTCAGAAAAAAGGGTACTAAACTTTAGTACCCCTGTCACTTTAGTGGTACCTGCAAGTCTTTACCTTTAGTACCTTTAGTGTCTTTTTTTTTTCATACCTAGAAATGTGCATACGTGTAATCACGTCCTTTAAATCTTTTGTTAAAGATACGCGATACTCCCATTAGAGAAAGGTGCAAAAGATAACGGTACCATCGCAGCTACAAGGCAAGCTACAGTTTATCACCCTTTCTTCTGAGAGTGTAGAAAACCGGACACGGGTCCAAGGTGCTTCTTCACCATCTATCGCTTTCACTTCTAAAGCACAGAACGCTATGAAAGTCTTAGGCACATGACAAGAACAGAAAAACAGTCTATGAAGCAGATCCTATGAAGAAAAGCAGAGGAAGTCGGATCGATATGTGGCGACCCTTTACTTTTAAACCTGCATTAAGTCTCTCAGGTTCACTGTGGCGCAGGTTTATACGAAAATCAGGCGCCTGGTTTGGTCCAAGATTCTTGGAGAAAGTCCATATTTCTACTGCTCTCGGCTTTCAGCTATAAATAATCGTGTTTTGTTTTCTGTGTCAAGTTTCCTTTTGTTACTCTCATAGTTTACAGCGCATGGCTGTTGAACTCTCACATCTGATTGGTTCGCGGATTCATGTCCACACTGGTGCAGCTGGAAATCACGGGGTTCTGCGTATAATAACTCCATAAAGCTGAAGTCCAGCAGTCTTTCCTAAAATCCGATAAATTACAGCCGCGCTTTACACTTCACTCACGCACGCTTTAACAACAAAATCAGACTGGAGTTAGATTACTGACTGGATCATTTGGGAACAATTTAGACGTCAAATTAAAAAAAAAATATATATATATATATCATCACAATTCCTCATGTGTGATAGTTTAATTTTGTGAAGAACTCCAGTAACTTTTTGATATAAATTTATACTTTTATACTCATTTCTGTTTTATGTTTGCAATCTCAGTGATATATATTATGATCTTTGAATACTGACATAAGCTGTAAATATACAGAAATATGCAAAAATGGTTGATGGTAGTAGTTACGCCCACTGCATTAGTGTGTGAATAAATAAATAAATAAATAAATAAATAAATAAAATAAATAAATAAATAAATTTCTAAGCATTATATAAAAAAAAAATCTATGCTACAGGTCATTTATTATTATTATCCTTAAGCAATATCCTTATTAATATTAAATACTTAAAACAATTAAATAAATGAAAAATAAATAAATAAATAAATAAAGACAGTTTCACTATAGACGCTAAAAATCTTACCCGATGATTTTGTTAGAAATCTGCACCACAGTGTAGCTGAGAGAATTAACATATTTTTAAACAAAAATAAAATCATAATTTGATTGAATTGAATTTATTGGTTGTTTTGCTGTTCACTGCTCAGTATAGTTAGGAATTTGATACTTCTTTCTTTTTGTTATTTTTCACGGCATCTTCGCTTTGCAGAATTTCTTTAGCCGTCTGTTTACTTGTAGCTTCTGCATGTGCTTCTGAAGATGTTACAAAGCCTTTGCGCAAATCCGAACGTCTGCGAGAATGGATTCGATTCGAGTCGGTAATAACGGGGCAGGTTTATTGTGGTCAGTGGAAGGAGGAAAAGAGAGAGACGAACAGCTGCACTGAACAGAGAGAGAGAGAGAGAGAGAGAGAGAGAGATGGAGGGATTACCTCGAATGAGCCGAGTAGTGGCTTGAGGTGGATAAGTGTGTGTGTGTGTGTGTGTGTGTGTGACAGGAACAAGAGAAAGACACACATTACAAAAGCAGCTGAGAGACAATACGTATATGTGTGTGTGTGTGTGTGTGTGTGTGTGTGTGTGTGTGTGTGTTAGAGAGGGGGCTGTCAGATGCAGATGACGAGTGTGAGGAGGGGTTTTCTGTTTATCTTTCTTTCTATTCAGCTTCACCCCCTTCCACTCTTTCACTCTCCCTCCCTCTCTCTCTCTTTCTCTCTCTCTCTCTCTAGGACAGCTGCAGCTGGCACATTAGAGAGGGACACACACACACACACACACACACACACACACTTTTTTTCTCCATCTTTTCACCATTGTCTCTCATTCACTATCTCTCGTTCTCTCTGCAGGTCAGAAAAGTCCATCTTTAGCGCATCTGCTCAGCGTGTGCCGTCTCTTCTCAGCTGATTCTCTTCTCAGTAATATTCACACCTCGCTGGAAGAGTGTGTATCTGCACTGCAGCAGCCCTTACTTTTCATCACTTATCAGTAATTAATACCCATTTCAGCGTTAATGAACTAATTAACATTTATATTAATGAATGTTCTTCATAGGTATAATTAACCGAACAGGCCTAATCAGAAACACATGAAGGAATCAATTAGTGGGTGCCAATACTTACACTTTTAGTTAACTGATTATCAACATTTAGTAACACTCTGTAAATAATTTATTTTAATATTAATGGACTTATTTTTTTTTCACTCAGGAATGGAATAAAATGTGTGTAATATGTAATGGAGAATTCAACAGTTATGACAAACACCTATTAATTTGTGTTAAGTGAGAAATAAACCCTCTGTGTGTGGTGCTGTTACAGCAAAATAATCAACGGCAGGGTGGCGTGATGACGCGGCGTCACTGAACCACACCCGAGTAGATTATTCCCCTAGAACAGCATCCCAGAGTGCTTTATTCCTCTTATACCTCCACGGTTTCCCAGTGTTTAATTTACATAAGAATGACGCCATCATTTTTATCCATTTAATGTTCCTCGAAACAGATTAGTTCCTGTTCTAAACTCGCTCTAAACGCTCACTCCTTCACCAGCCCCTCTTTTCTCTGTCTCAAAAAACCCGCAGCTCGTCGTGTGACACAGAAAAAGAAGCGTAAACTCCTCCGTCCTGAAGATGTCATATAACGTAACGTTACAGTTTTAGCTCTGACGCTGGAGACTCCTTCCATAAATGTTACATAGACATCGTAATCACCAGCACGAGGAATGCGAGCATAAAACTATTTAAGGTGTACCACAAGGCTCTCTACTAGGCCCGTTTATTTACTTATTTATTTATTTATTTATTTATTCATTCCTACAACCGTATTTTAATTATTTAAATATTTTATAATAGCTGTATTCATAAAATGTATTTATTCATGTATTTGTTTGTTTGTTTGTTTGTTTATTGGACAATATTTATAATATAGCGAATATTTAATATTATTTGGTTTTCAAATCCCTACAACTATATTTAAATAATTTCTATAATTTCTATGATTTGCAAATTAATATATAGTATAATATTCAGATCAGTTATTTGTTTGTTTGTTTGTTTGTTTGTTTGTTTGTCAGCTTCCATGGTGACGTGGATGACATACTACTGTATTTATCTATAGAGCCATTACAGACACCAAAGCCGTAGATGAGCTGACAACGACTTCCCGTATCACTCAGTAGACAATTTTATTTTTATTAAAGAAGAAAGGAAAATGTAAAAAAAAAAAAAAAAAGAAAACACTCTGACAACTCAAATCTTGACGGACAGGTGTGTTGTTATTTGAATACAGTCACTCATTCGGCTCGTTCTGTTCCTGTTTGTCGGCGTGAACGTTAGTTTCGTGTCCTCAGAAGTCACCCAGAATAGTAAATAAGTGTGGGATTTGAGACACAGCTCGTGCTTTCCTGCTCAAACACACCTGCTTCAACTCATCTGTTAATTACCTCATGCTTCCTGAGCTCCTCCAGGTGTGCTCGAGCAAAAAAAAAAAAACCTCTCATCCCTCCATCCATCCATCCATCCATCCATGATATGAAGTGGAGCGGTAAAACACTGAGGTATATGTGGAGCTCACGCCGGGAGCTCACTTCCCATCCACCTGCGTCTTTATTTAAATTTCAGACGTGACCACAAGAAAACTTGTGTGTGGTGTGTGGTGCGATAACAGAGAGGAAATGAACTGTTCCGAATAAAAGCTCAAATTTTAATCATTCACGTTTCCTTCCACGGTGATTTGGCTTCTTAGCTTCTGGCACTGAGCTCCAGACCCGTTAACAGCAGTCAAAAATAAAACACCCACATAAGAGACGGCAGCGGTTCAGAAGGCGTCATAGAGTGCACCTTATTCTCTGCCCTAAAGTGAAACTCATACTCCTGGCTCAGCCTAGGAGTTTAAAAAAAAAAAAAAAAAAACACACGTCGATTTTCCTCGAGGCAGTGCGACTCTGCCGAACATGACTTCCATTCAGCAGCTTCGGCCTCGGAGGCTCCTTTAGGAACGCAGAAGAATCGCAGCTCAGCCTGCTGTGTTCACTGAGCTAACAGAGATCAATAGAGAGGAGAAAGACAGCACAGAGAGAGAGAGAGAGAGAGAGAGAAGGAGAGAAAGAGGGAATCAGAGGGAAAGAGAAAGAGCCAAACAGATGGGGAGAAAGAAAAACGAAGGGACGAGACATGGTGAGGGAATTAAAGAGAGAGAGAGCGTTAGAGAGAGAGAGAGAGTGTGTGATGAAAACATTAAGTGTGTCTCTGAGTAAAAGGCTACGCTACGCTAATGTCTAAAAGCCTGCAGAGACACAGCGCAGAATTTTAGATTAGCCCGATCTGTCTCTCTGCTCATCTACCCAGGTGCTTTTGTCTTTCATACACACTCTTTTCTTTATCCATCCTTCCATCCATCCATCCATCCATCCATCCATCCAACTAACCAGCCACTGATCCATCCGACCCGAAAGAAAAAAATAACCAACCATCCATGTCTCTTTGTGCCTCCTTCCATTCACCCATTCTTTAAGCTAACAGTCATCTGTATGTCCATCTAGAATTCAACCATCATCTTCCATCCATCCATCCATCCATCCATCCATCCATCTACACCTATCTGTCCATCCATCTATGCGTCTACCTAATCTTTGTCCATCCAAAATTCATCTGTCTTCCATTTTCCATTAACTATTAATCCATTCATCCAGTGCCCATCTATCCAACCATCACTCTATCCATCAAACCAATCATCAATTCGTGTATCTATCAACCAAGTATCCATCCTACAATCCATCCATCCATCCATTGTGCCAAGCAAATTCCATCCATCCGTCCCATCTATACATAAATCCATGCTTCCAACCATTATCGGCCTATCCATTCATTTATCCAGCAAAACCAGCCATCATTGCATTCATCTATCCCCGTTTATCTATCTATCCAGACATCCTACCAAACAGCAACTATCCATTCATTCATCCACCCTGCCAACCTATACCCATCCACCCACCTATCCATCCATCCATCCATCCATCCATCCATCCATCCATCCATCCATCCATCCATCCACCAACCATGCAACCATCAATCAACAGTCAACATCCATCATCTAACTATTCATCCATTTATCCATCCAACCACCATCCTTGCATCTATCCATCCATCCTGCCACCCTACACCTATTTATCCACCCATTTTTCTATCAAACCAACCATCATTGAACAATCAATCAATCTGTTCAACAATCCATCCAATCCAGCCTTCTATTTTTTTCTAATCAACTTAAACAGCTTTTATTCAACCACCATCACTAAACAAGAATCTATCAAAGCAGGTACCCAGATTTCAGTTGATCCCGACATCCATCTCGCCATGCAACAGCCATTCATCCATCTATACAGGAATCCATTCTTCCCTCCATTCATCCATCCATCTATCCAACCAACCCAAGCAATCTGCATTTATCTATCTATCCATGCATCCTTGCAACCATCAATCCATCACAACAACCATCCATCAATTCAGCCTAACAACCTTGCAACTATTAATCCATCCATCCATCCATCCATCCATCCATCCATCCATCCATTAATTTATCTAGGAAATCATGCAAGCAAGAGAAAGAAACTTTACTGTCATTACAACTTATTCCAACTACCCATGCAACCAAAAATCCACCTAATCATTATTCCATCTATCCAACTATCTATTTACCCAAACAACTCAACCAAGTATCCATCCGTCCATTCATTCATCCATCAATCTAACCAACACCAATCCCACTGTACAGTCAAGCCCTATCTACATATCCGTCTCTCCTGCCAATGGACATCCACTGCTAAAACAATCCATCCAACCACCATCTATCCATCCATCCATCCATCTATCCATTCATCCGAGCTCTACACACACTCCCAGGTACATATGAATGAATGCAGCATAATCTCAGCTAACTGAAGCTCCTCTTTTTGCTGAATCTGTATATTTTTTGTAAATTATTGCTGTAAGCTGGACGCAGTTTTCCTCAGTGGTTCTAGTGCAGCATCATATTTACTGTTCTGTAGAATGTAATCCTACACAATTGGATTAAACTCAGTGCGGAAGATAGTAAAGTTATCATATGACTCAGCAAGAGAGAGAAATCAACAAAAGCAAGCAACTTTTTGCAAAATAATTGTCATTGGTGTGCTGTCTTTGCTTCAGCAATTGCTAATTTATGGTCTTGCTCTGGTAAAATATGCAAACTAGATCCAGGGGGTCATGTGGGCCATTTTTTTTTGGAGTGAATTAACTTGACTTTTCTTTCATGGATGAAAGATTCGGTGAGAAAAAGAGGAACGAAATGAGACACACACACAGACACACACACACACACATACACATTGACATCTCTAATCCAGGCAGAATGCTAGTGAGCTAATTGGCAAGTGCTAGCACTTGGCTCAGTGTTCCCAGTGCATACGTGAGGCTTAAGGGCTAATTTAAGGAGAGATGCGCATCAACCGTGTCGCTGTCGTTTTTGTAGCAGATTAGCTTGTTAAAATAAGCTTCCTCATTGTGCAAATGTCTCGAGCTGCAGCACCGATGCCAAAGGGGTTCAAAGCCAAGAACAAGGCACAGACCACGTTAAAAGCTACGTGGGTCATCTTACGGACGGGAACGCCGGATGATCAATTCACAGCCACGCACAGGGAAATAGTGCACACGAATACGCTACAGTGAAATAAAACCAATGTGAAGCATCTGAGTAACCAAACAGAATACCATCTAACTCTTAAATCTGAAAGGATGAAAGAATGTGAAGCAGAGCACAATATACCGAGTGATTCCACGATTGTAGCGTCATGAAGACTTTTTTTCAACCCTGAAACTGAGAAAACATGCATGTAACTGTTCTAGTCTCTCAAGTTTCTTTGCTTTTCAGTGGTTTCAGTGGATAATATTTCTGACCACCTGCATTCATTTACACTGGCATTCAAACGCCTCAGGACTGAAATCTGATTTCTATATCTGAGTGCAATATGCAAATCAGCTTCTAACACCTTCCCGTGGTGTTCCTTGTCTCAGCAGATCCATGCCAAAGACGGCTGCTGCGTCAAATATCAAGATCTTCTGACTCATTTTTTAACTCCGATAATGTCAGAGGAAGGCGTTTGCTCCAGCCGTCGATCTCCAGAAGATATGATTTAGACGCTTTAATGCAGAGATGAACAAATTAGGAAACAAACGGCGCTGTGGATCACAGATCAGTCTAGGCATGAGGACAACAGCAGAGCATCTTCACTGGTGCTGACCGACTGAATACGTTTCAGATACACTGCGACATGTTTAATATGCACACAGGTCACCATGGGATTTACGACGGTGTGTATTAGAAGGGACTTTGCTTGCATGGGTTTGAAAAAGACGCATCTCCTACACGGTGTTCCAGCCACACGGTTTTGAAATGTGATGTATTACAAACACAGCTGAACTGAACGTTCTAGCGTACCAGAGAGCCGCTCAGTGCATGAACATGAACATCAGTTATCAAAATGTCACAAACTCTCTGACCAGCTCTGCTACCAAGTGAGCCAATCGAACACCACTCTGTGTTATTATAGGAAGTGCACTGAATCTTAATGTCATGACTGGAGCCACGATTCACATAAACTTCCTTCACAACACGAGCACAAAACATTTTTTCTCCACTAATAATAATCCTAATAATACTACCATTACTACTACTACTACTAATAATACCATTGCTACTAATATTACTAATACCACTATTACTAATTATAATATTATTACTATTAACACAACTAGAGATTGTGCTGATACAAGCAAGACATTGTGGATTGGATTTTGAAGAAAATATGAATGAATTTCATCATATCCTGTAACAAGAAAAGATTTTTCTGGAACTAGTATGGGTGGATAGTATGTTTTCCTTAGTAGTAGTAGTAGTAGTACAGGTATTCTGGAGTACTTTACTGTATTGTTATTATTATTATTATTATTATTATTATTATTATTATTATTATTATTATGTCATTAGAGATGGCACACAGTTTTACAGAATCGATCTCAATACCCATCCCTTTTTTTTTTTTTTCTTGGAAAACTACTATTACTACTAATAGTAATACTATCACTGTTCATACTAATATCACTACTACTATTATTAATAGTAATAATACAGTAAAGTACTCCAGACACTCCAAACTACCTGTAGTACTACTACTACTACCACCAGTAGTAGTAATAGTAATAGTAGTAGTACTAGTAGTAGTATTAATACTCTCACTGGTCATACTAATATTACTAATACTATTATTAATAGTAATAATACATACAGTAAAGAACTCCATACTACCTGTACTACTACTACTACTACTACAACTGAGAGCAATACTAGTACTACTAATACTACTATGACTGCTACTAATATTACTAGAAAGGAAAGACTCCAGTATTCCCAGCTCATGCCCAGTGTTCCCCGGACTGGCTCCGGATCCACCGTAACTGTGATCAGGAGTAAAGTGTTTACTGAAGAAGAGTAAATGAAATAAAAGGTTTGATAGAAGTCCCAAAAAAAAAAGATTCACTGATCATTTACTTGGTAAATCTTACATTCTCTCAACAGTAACTGTAACTGACTAGCCTCTAGCCTGTCTAGTTAATAAATGACAGGACGCGCACCATGATGTACAGCTGGAATCTTTACACTCCTCCTCGTACAGACTTAAAAAGATGGCTAGTGTCGTTGAAACAGTCTTTATAAAGCCTCGAGTGTTTGGGTAAATCTGAACAATCTTAAGCGTCACCTCTACAGGCCAAGCTGCATTAGTGTCGGGGTCGTCTCTCGTCTCAGTGGCCTCGTTCCTTTCAGAAACCGCTACAAATGCCAGAGCCAAAGTGAAGTGTCTGCACTTTTACGGTTCACGCCCACGCCCGCGCTAAAAAAGTCATTACGTTAAAAACCCAGCATGCTGAAAACCGACAATTACAACCACGCCACCATTCATCAGCGGCGACGCTGGCGCGGTGAGCGAGTGTCACCCGCCGTTTGAGTGCTCAACCCACACGAAAATGAAAAACTTTATTGACCTCAGCTAGTTTCTGCACCTGTCACAAGAGACGGAGCACAATAAAACAATGACAGCTGCGTGTACAATGCCACGTTTTAGTGCTAATTTTGTCTTTTCTTTACAAAGTTCACAGAATAGCAGAGCAGCAGATTAGCAGATAGGTCCGAGCTGTAGAACATAAATCAGACGTGCGTCAGAGAGCGTTCGGTCAGCGAGTGCAGCAATTTATAGAGTTTCTGTCTCGTACTGTTTCAGGCACTTCATGAAAATTCCCCCGTACAGACCGAGCTGCTGGTGTTTTACAGTGATTTATGGTTATAAAGCCTCAATCAGTGTTGCGCTGGTGGAAAAGCGATGCAGCGCCGAGGTAAAAGCTTCAATTAGGATGATTTGAGTATCGATTCCATTTTAGGCTTGAGGTTGAAGTCGGTGTAGGCGTGACATCCTTCACCATTAATGTTCCAAATAGCAGGTAGCTGAAGCAAACCTCGACTGACTCCATGGACATAAATCACCTGTGAAAAAAATGTCTCTCGTAGACCAAGGAGCCATTTAATGAAGACGCGACTGAACACAAACTCACGTCTGCAAAAACACATGCTTACTCATTTCAGAGCACGAATAATTATCTTTGTCTGTTTCGCAAACTGCATCTTAAAATAATTTTTTTCGTCTTGAAATATATTTTCATTTTATTGGGAATATTAATATGGCAAACAGTTTATAACCTGGAAACCTATACGGCACCACAACCTTAAAAAAAAAAAAAAAAACAGTTTAAAAAAAAAAAAAGAAAGTGCAACATAAGCATACATTAATGTGAAATATTTGAAGAACTGTAAAATTTTGCTAAATATTTAAACTCATATAGTGATCATTGTTTAACCGTTTAAATAAGGTTTCATTACATACAGTACGTTACTATACTGTATGCACATTCTATAATGCTCTCTCGTTACTATAGTAACAGCTCGTTCACATGGAGGACGCTCCACACGAACAGGTTTAAATTAACTTCAGGGAATGACTGATTATAGCTGCTATAACATAAGTGAGCACAGGAACGCACTTGGTTCACCAGCGTTCTACAGCTTTACACGTAACCATAAACGGATAAAAATGCATTTAATGGCTTCTATTTCAGCATCGTATATAAACTACGGAGATGAGACGCAGATATCAGGACTGATCACTTTCCGTCCATCTGAACAGCATTTTATAAATATTAGTTAAGTCCAAGATTCGGATCAGAAAAAAGTCTTAAAAGTCTTAAAGATTTTTTTTTTTTTGCTTCTCGCAGATGTTATATTTCATTTTAATTAAAATTTTGAATGCAAATTTTATTCAAAGGAATAAGAAAAATCGCAAAAAAAAAAAAAAAAAAAACAGGGTTGATCTGAAACAACAGTTACATCACATCCTGCGGCTGTTGTCATGGCAACTACAATGACACAGGCGATGCCTTTCAGATGGCTGCAAAAGTGCCATGCGTTCAGAATTTTGTCAAAATGTTTACTTCATTTGTCAGGTAGACACATATCACGTACGTATACACACACACACACACACACACAGACACACACACACACACACACACACACACACACGAGAACGCTAATGAGAATTTATGCAGCTGCTTCATTGCATTTCCTCTTTTTTTTTCTGATCACACACTCCCCTAATTTTAAAGCAGCACACGTAACCTCCTGCTAAATGACAAGCTTTGGCAAGCTTTAGTTATAAGTGTGTGTGTGTGTGTGTGTGTGTGTGTGTGTGTGTGTGTTTCCTGATCATTCTCAAACCATAAAAAGAAAGACAGGCTGCAGAATAACATGCACTAGAGAAGCCTGCTGTGACCTGTCCTCCTTAATTAGCGCTAATCTGCTGTGTGTTCAGCCGTGCTAACGAGGCTGCGGAGTCAAGCTCACTCTCACGTCTCCGGAACAGAAGGCTGGTGTCTCATCTGAACATCTCTCCTTCTCTCTCACTGAACGTGAAATGAAGCCTAAGGCGACTCGAAGGCTAACGCCGACCTGCTAACCGACACTGACTGGCTAACACAATCCACACTCGCTAGTCGCTAGCTCATCCTGACGCGGTAGCGAGCAGTGATGCTCTAACGCAGACCTGCTGAATGTAGTGTAGTGTTTTACAGTACCGCTTTCCCCTCAGGATAATGAACACGAAGCTTCTCTGCTAATGCTGACTGGCTAGTCAACACAACTCACTAAGAGTGATGCTGGGTTTTTAGCTAATACCATTCTGATAGCTAACATTAACATGCTAACTTTAAGATTGTGAGTTTGGTGTAGTATTTTACAGCACATCTGTCACGTTTCCCAGGATAACAAACGTAAAACCTTATCGAGCTAGCTTGTGTGTAACACTGACTTTGCTAGTTAATGTTCGGTAGACTTTTCTTAAAATGATTCAACTCGTTTTCAATTCGCGGTTCCACGATTTGATCATAAAACAATACTTGATGCGTCGAAAATCTATAAACAGTGTATTGTTTGTTTACAGAGTGCCCATGTTTTAATTTTAATCCCTAAAGTCCAGGTTTTCTACACCAGCGTAGGTGAAACTCGCATTTGACCCACTAATTCTCAATGATGTTATCGTGCTAAGAGAACGCTTGTACATGAAATCAATCATGTCTAGTTCTTTTTGTTCTTCTAACTCATAAAATCCAAAGTAGATGATGCAGGCCAGAGTTAGTCCATCTTCAGATCTGCTAGCTATTGAGCTTGGCTAATTCCGAACGCATACATAGTGCACACACTACCGTATGCCTTACGTCCACCACCAACAGCACCTTTTGTTCAAACTCACCCATTTTTCAAGTGATCAAAAATATTGGAACATGTGACTGACAGGTGTTTCTTGTTGCCCATGTGTGCCGTGTTAGATTGATTGTTTAAATAGTTAATAGTTCTGAATATCTACTGTTGGTTTGAGCCCTGGGTTTCGCCTGTGAAGTCTGCATTTGTTGTTAAAAAGGATAAACCAACATGAAGACCAGAGAGCTGTCTATGGGAGAAAAACAGAGAAGCAGAGAAAAGAGGGAAAATCGACCAGAGCCAGTGCACAAACAATTTGGATTGTCCTGAAAAAGAAAGAAACCACTGGTGTACTAACAACCAGACATGGAACAGGTCGGCCAAGGAAAACAACAGCAGTTGATGACAGAAACATTGTGAGAGCTGTGAAAAAAAACCCCAAAACAACAGTCAGCGACATCACCAACATCCTCCACAGGGCAGGGGTGAAGGTCCACCATTTGAAGAAGACTTCGAGAGCAGAAATATAAAGGCCATACTATAAGTTGCAAACGTCTGATATAAATTCACAAAGAAATACAAGAGATGAGCCACCAAAGTTCTGGAGCCAAGATGAACCTCTACCAAAGTGATGGAACGACCAAAGTGTGGAGAAAGAAAGGATCTGCTCATGATCCAAAACATAGGAGCTCATCTGTAAAACATGGTGGAGGTAGTGTCATGGCTTGGGCTTGCATGGATGCTTTAGGAATGGTCTCACTAATCTTTATTGATGATGGAACGACAGAAACATTCTGTCTGCCAATTTACAGAGAAATGCATCCGACTGAGCAGCATTTCACCTCCTGAAGAGGAAACTGAATAATATATTCATCATGTAATCGTATCTGTTTAATTCCTTTATGTTCCATTACATCTTAATCTAAAAAAATGAAGACACGTGTACTTCCCTGACGGTAAAGCTAACATTGTGCAGTAAACTAAACCCACGCTCTGGCGTGCTTTGCACTCTAAACTACGATAATTACAGGGTTAAAACAATAACGCTGTCGAGATAATGCAGCGATAATGCATCCTTTTAACTTCCTCTAGCGTAATTACCTCCTCCTTCACAAATCCATTTCATCCTCCAACTGGACAAAAAATAAACAAGCATAAAAAAAAATGAGAGAAACCTTACGTTGCCATGTCCGGCAATTTAGAGAAAATTGCACTGAGAGGTTAAAACAAAAAGCGACGAAATGAAATGCAAAAGCACGAGAGTCGAAAGGACGAGCGATTTTTCTTATCAAGACCGAGAAAGAAGCCATTTAATGTACATCCAATTAAAATAAACGAGAGCGGAAAGATCCGAAAGAGGAGTGACACAAAACAAAAACACACACACACACACACTCGCACATACATTTGTGTGTGTGTATTTTTATCAGTTATTAGTAACATACACAAGTTTCTCATGAATTTCACACGTAAATAATCAAGCATTAAGGTCTCAATACACTTCACGTTATGTTTCGAACGTTTTTCATGACATGGTGTTTTCACATGATTCATTTACTGTAACGTGACTCCCCACATGATTCATTTACTGTAACGTGACTCCCCACATGATTCATTTATTGTAACGTGACTCCCCACATGATTCATTTACTGTAACGTGACTCCCCACATGATTCATTTACTCTAACATGTGATTCCCCAAATGATTCATTTACTGTAACGTAACTGCCCACATGATTCATTTACTCTAACATGTGATTCCCCAAATGATTCATTTACTGTAACGTGACTCCCCACATGATTCATTTACTGTAACGTGACTCCCCACATGATTCATTTACTGTAACGTGATTCCCCACATGATTCATTTACTCTAACGTGATTCCCCACATGATTCATTTACTGTAACGTGACTCCCCACATGATTCATTTACTCTAACATGTGATTCCCCACATGATTCATTTATTTTCACATGATTTGTTTTCATGATACATTTATTTATTTCCTCAAACGATTTTCATGTGTTTCTTTTTCATGTTTTGTTTATTTTTACATGATTCTTCGCTTGATTAATATTCTATCACGTGATTTTGTCACATGATTCATTTACTTCTACATCTTTTTCATATTATTCATTTATTTAAACCTGATTTTTTGCACACATGATTCACTTACTTTAACATGTGATTCTTTACTTAATTATTTTATTTGCAAATGTGATTCCTCACTTCATTAATTTATTTTTACATGTGATTCCTCACTTTAATTTACTTTCACATGTGATTCCTCACTTTAATTTATTTTCACGTGATTCCTCACTTCATTAATTTATTTTTACATGTGATTCCTCACTTTAATTTATTTTCACATGTGATTCCTCACTTCATTAATTTACTTTCACATGTGATTCCTCACTTTGATTTATTTTCACATGTGATTCCTCACTTCATTAATTTACTTTCACATGTGATTCCTCACTTCATTAATTTACTTTCACATGTGATTCCTCACTTTGATTTATTTTCACATGTGATTCCTCACTTCATTAATTTACTTTCACATGTGATTCCTCACTTCATTAATTTATTTTTACATGTGATTCCTCACTTTAATTTATTTTCACATGTGATTCCTCACTTTGATTTATTTTCACGTGATTCTTCACTTCATTAATTTACTTTCACATGTGATTCCTCACTTTGATTTATTTTCACGTGATTCTTCACTTCATTAATTTATTTTCACATATGATTCCTCACTTTGATTTATTTTCACATGTGATTCCTCACTTTAATTTACTTTCACATGTGATTCCTCACTTTAATTTATTTTTACATGTGATTCCTTACTTTAATTTATTTTTACATGTGATTCCTCACTTCATTAATTTATTTTTACGTGATTCTTCACTTTATTTTATTTTTACATGTGATTCTTCATTTCATTAGTTTATTTTTTACATGTGATTCTTCACTTCATTAATTTTTTACATGTGATTCTTCACTTCATTAATTTATTTTCACATGGGATTTCTCACTTTGATTTATTTTCACGTGTGATTCCTCACTTTAATTTATTTTCACGTGATTCTTCACTTCATTAATTTATTTTCACATGTGATTCTTCACTTTAATTTACTTTCACATGTGATTCCTCACTTTAATTTATTTTCACATGTGATTCTTCACTTCATTAATTTATTTTCACGTGTGATTCTTCACTTCATTAATTTATTTTCACGTGTGATTCTTCACTTCATTAATTTATTTTCACATGTGATTCCTCACTTTAATTTATTTTCACGTGTGATTCCTCACTTTGATTTATTTTCACATGTGATTCCTCACTTTAATTTATTTTCACGTGATTCTTCACTTCATTAATTTATTTTCACATGTGATTCTTCACTTCATTAATTTATTTTCACGTGTGATTCTTCACTTCATTAATTTATTTTCACGTGTGATTCTTCACTTCATTAATTTATTTTCACGTGTGATTCTTCACTTCATTAATTTATTTTCACATGTGATTCCTCACTTTAATTTATTTTCACATGTGATTCTTCACTTTAATTTATTTTCACATGTGATTCTTCACTTTAATTTATTTTTACATGTGATTCCTCACTTTAATTTATTTTTTACATGTGATTCTTCACTTCATTAGTTTATTTTCACATGTGATTAAAGTAAAGTAAAGAAGTCAGACAGTAAGTGTGTTTTGGATGACTGAATATATTTGATGGGTTAATTGTGTAAATCTGATGTTTTGCATAACAATACTCCGTTAATTGATGGCCACGAGCGAGCTGTAAGATGCGGCGTGTTCGGGGGAAATCAGGCCAGGCCTGACTTGCACTTCTGACCGTCTCTGAGCCGAGTGTGTGAAAGATTTCAGTGAAAATAAAGCAATCGGTCAAAACCCTGTTCTCTATCAGCGCTGTAGTGTGGCTGCTAATGACAGAGCTAGTTATTTTCTCTAGTTATTTTCTCTTCCTCTTTTCCACCTATCATCTTTATTCCTTTTTCCTCTCTTCTCCTTGTCCTCATCTCACTCTTTTTTTCCTTTTCGACAATCTCATCCATTTTCCTCCTCCACATTTTCTTTTGCTCAACCTCCTCTCTCATTTCTTCACCTCCTCCATCTCCTGTCTCATATTTTCCTCTGTGTTTCATTCTTTATTCCATCTCATCCTCCCTTCTCATCCTTTCCTCTGCTGTGTCATCTCTTTTTTCTTTTCTCTCTCCTTGTCCTCTGCATTCTTTCTCATTTTTTCCTCCTCTCCTCTCCTCCTTTCTGATGAAGTAGTTCTCAGTTTTTCCTTTCCTCCTGTGTGATGTGGAAAGGCAGCGGTGTTTCGACTCCCCGCCTGAATGACATTTTAACTGCAGTCTGCTGTCCAGCTGAGACCCCCAACCTCTTCCCCAGAGACTCTCTCTCTCTCTCTCTCTCTCTGTTTCTTTCTCTGTCTGTTTCTCTCTCTCTGTCTGTTTCTCTCTCTTTTTCTGTCATTATGGTGGGAGTTATTCATTTGGTTGGAGTTAGTAAGATGCTTGGTTGGTGTTACAGGTTCATGTGGTTCAGGTTAGTGATTCATTTGGTTTGGGTTACAAAACCAAACAAATTTGTTTGATGACAGTGTATCATTTGGTTTGAATTGGTGAGCCATTTAGCTGGTGTTAGAGATGACTGTACTTTAGGCTGCTAAATCATTTGGCTGGTGTTAGTGAATCATTTGGTTCAGGTTGCTGGGTCATTTGTCTGGTGTTAGTGAGTTATTTGGTTTGGGTTTGTTTTAGCTTTAATGAATTGTCTTAGTTTTAATGAGTCATTTGAGTGAAATGAATCATTTGGTATGAGTTACTGAATCATTTGACTGGGTTTGTTTTGTTTTTAATGAGTTGTTTGAGTGAGATGAATCATTTCCTATGGGATAATGAATCATTTGATTGGGTTTCTTTTATGAGTTTTTTGAGTAGAATGAATCATTTGTTTTGAGTTACTGAATCATTTCACTGAATGTGCTTTAGTTTTAATGAATTGTTTTAGTTTTAACAGATCTTTTGAGTGGAGGGAATCATCTGACATAAGTCATTTGGCTGGGTTTTTTGGTTTCAATGAGTCTTTTGCATGGAGTGAATCATTTGAACACTTTAGTGACCACAAAATTTTCAGTTCAAACTCGAGAACTGAGTCACAGTTGGACCTCAGGATCTGCTCAACGCTAAGCTCTTATTGCATTCGGCCCTCACCTGTCTCACCACTTTATATAGACGCGTCTGCTCAAATGAGTCCGTGTAAATGATTAGGCTGTAATGATGGAGTTCAAAGACCTCTTTTGTAAGTAACTCAGCCCCGCTGCATCTTTTTTCAGGATCGAGTCGGCACTCTGCAGGCAATTCAGCCACTGATCAGAGCTTTTGTGTGACTGATTACGCTCTCAGACTGGCAGAAACGGCCACAAGACACGAATCAGCTGAAATAAGCCCGAGTAAAAATCAATGTCGGATACGGGCTACAGTGCGTTAATTTGAGTATAATAACACTGACGTGCATTTTCAAACATATCTGAGGTAAATGTTGATGTTCCTGGTAGGTTTGTCTCATTTCTGCTGTCACCACATCTACACATTGTCCCTTTAATGCGTGTCATGCTAGCTCAATAGTTAAATCATTAGCATTAATGTGGTGTTAATAAGGCTCATGGGTATGTAGAAAGGTGAACAAGATACTCTTGTGAAAGCAGGGTTGCTAGCTAGCTAAGAACCGAGGCTAATGATCTAGTCAGAAACACCATTTAGTGCTTTAAAGGCACAATGTAAAGGTGTAGTGACTGTTCGAATGAAACCAAGTAATCAGAAATATCAACATTTACCTCAGATATGTTGTTAAATTACTAAAAAAAAGACCCTGTATGAAGGTGATTACACTATAATTACACTTAGCATGGCGTGCTAGTTAATCCATGGGTTCTGTCATAGTGAGAATCGTTGATGTTGCGTCACAAATCACAAACAGTGTGCTGTAAGACGAGAAATGACGAGTTTTAACAAAACAGCTTGTTTATATTGAGTCTTCAGTGAAAGCACGAGCTTGTTTAACTATCCTACACTGCTTCTTTTTTTTAACAGATAAGCAGCTACTGGAACAGGATGATAAATTATAATAATAATAAAAAAAGACAGTGTGTAAATAAGGTAGAGGCACTACAGGCAAACAGAGTAGATGATAAGGAGGAGGATGCTAATAGAAAATAAGAATACATTTTTATATACGTTTTTAAAAAAAAGGGCATATCTCACACTGAACACCACTTTAACACTCCACTTTTACAGGGAAAAAAAAAACAGGAGTGGGTTTCTTTCTCTGAAAAAGGTCAGGCATCGTTTAAAGGTCACCGAGTCGTGGGTCTGCTTCTCCTCCACAGCCAGCGAGAGAGAGAGAGAGAAAGAGAGAGAGAGAGAGAGAGAGAGAGAGAGAGTGGCACTGCAGGAGTCTCTCGGCGGTGACATTTCACACAGAGATCAGCCACAGCAACTGGCATTTAACTCCCTTTTAAATCCGACAGATCAGGCCGCGCTCGTTAGGAAGTGCCGATCATACTGCTGAAGTCTTTATCACAAGATCCCCCCCCCCCCCCC
>CM040978.1:2253752-2263752 GCA_022985145.1 Pangasius djambal
ATCGTTTAGTGAGTCGCTGGTGAAGCGCAATTGTTGGACCTGGGGATATTTGCTCAGGGTTTTCAGACTGTTTAGACGAGGTCATTTCACTGATCATGTCATAGTGTTGTAGTGGTGTAATGTAAAAAAAAAAATAAATAAATAAAAAGAAAATATTAGACTTTTCAGGGAAAAGCACGTAAGCGTAGTCAGAGACGAAAAGCCGAGAGGACAAATGGACTTGTTTATAGAAACAGAAGAAGAAGAAGAAGAAGAAGAAGAAGAAGAAGAAGAAGTGTGTCAGTTGTATAATCTTCAACAACAGCTTCACATCAAAGCATCATTTATGAAAAAAACAACTGAAGTCTGATTTCAGTAAAGTTGATCAGTTGTGATGTGACACCACTGAGTATTTTTTTGGGGTATTTTTGACGTTAATTCACTTTCAGAGCGTAATACAGCAGCATTATATAGTGATTATATAATAGATATATATATATATATATAAATATATTTAGGTGTTGTGTTTGTCCTGTTATTTATGTAATGTGTCTCTTTTGTATAGCTTTTTTATTTTTTTCCTGAACTGCACTGGAGCAAATTCCAAACAGTTTTACTGACATGGCAATAAAGCGTCTTCCTGTGACAATACTGAAAACAACTCTGTCCTTTACTGAGATTTTTAGAAAAAGCATTTACTAAAATGCTAATCTAACATTCTGAGAAGCTTGACACTTCTTGTGTGTTGACAAATGCGCTTTATGGCTAACAGGCACGATGTATGAAGAAGCTGAATCCCAAACTCGACAATGCCGATAACACCACTTCCAGGTGAAGTAAAAAAATATATACACCAAAAAAAAAAAGCTCGTCACGTTACCAAGAAGCTACAGAGCGTAAACTCGTCTGTCCTGAAGATGTCGGAAAACTTCACGTTACAGCTTTACCTCTGACCTACAAAGCGCTGACACTGGAGACTCCTTCCATTAATGTTAATAACAATAAACATCTCCTCACAGAAAACATCACCGTATCAAAGATTTTGTAAATCCGTTTACGTGGCGCGTCTGCCGTACAAGTCCCTGTTACTATAGAAACGATAACGTATTAGGCTACGTTTACACGACAACGATGTAGTCAAAAACAGAAAGGTTTTTCTCTTGCGTTTTCAAAAAGTTTCACGTATACACGATAACGTTTTCAAAACGATTCACGTTCACACACATCCACGATAACGGCCAAAAACGCTGTATTACGTTCGCGCTCGCCTTTACAATAGACACGTACTGCGCATGTCTACACACCCGACACGTACTACGCACGCGCACGACGTCACCGTTTAAAAAAGATTCCCGTATCAGGTGTTTACACGGAGACGAGAACGGCGGCGTTTTCAAAAACTTGCACTTTGAAACCCGTTTTCAAAAATATGCGTTTTCAGTCCCCAAAACGCCGTTGTCGTGTAAACGAACAGGAAAAACGCATAAACAGTTTCCCGTTTTTGGCTGAAAACGTTGTCGTGTAAAAGACCCCTTAGAACAATGGCGTTAATATGAACCTGTGATTTGCAGCTGCACTACTGTCAGAGCTGCTGTTCTGGAAAACTAATCAACATCAATCTTCTGGCTCATCAGAATGGTATAATAATTAGTAATGAACATGTATTTCATTCCGAACAGCAAGTTAGCCATAAAATAAAATGTCTGAAAGTTGCTGTAAATCTCTGTACTGGAGCTATGAAGCTAATATAAGGGAAGGGTATAACTAGCAGCTTAGCTTCATGCTAAATGTATGTCTAATTCATCACATATTTCTTGTTAATAACATTAGTCTTGTAACAAAGAAACCTTCAGAAGCCGAACGTTTGGCTGATTTGGTCAAGGATACATTGTTAATGCTTTGTTTTTTCATTCTTGGCCAAACTTTTTGTTTAAGCTCACTTTTTTTTTTTTTTTTTTGGATTAAACACGCACTCATGACTTTGCAAAGGATGTGGGTGTGAAGTGAAAACAAACAGGAGATAAATTAGGATTGAGGACGTGGACGAGCCCAACAGCGTGGGACACGGCTTCATTTATCTGTTATTATATAAAGTTCTCAACTTTGGCATCATGGAAATGTGATTAATACATAATTATACATGAAATAACTCATTAACACCTGATGTTAAGAAACAAGGAAAACTCTAAACAAGTCAGTTGAACAAATGGTGGTCCAAAAAATCTGCTGAATTTAGCAAGACTGGGGCTGTCTTATATAACCAATGCTATTAACTGGACAAAAAAAACAACGACAATGAGAACAGACGGAAGCCTGGTGGTGTCTGTAGCTACGCTCAGCATCTGAGTCAATTATATTCAGATCAATACGTTTATCGAAGATATGAAGCTGATGAGTTCTCCAGCCGAGAGCTTCAGGACACGCAGCTGTGCTTGCGATTGTTCGCGGCGCTCTACACAGATCCACACACTTCACTTTATTGTCCGGTTTATTTATTACACACTGAGCTGTTGATCTAGAAAATCATCTGTGGTTCATCCAGAGACAGGCGTGAAACCTCTGGTGTAAAATCATGACTCATAAATCCTAATGTAGGTCACGTAGGAGGGTAAATCAAGTGGTACTTTGTGTCCAAATACTTATGGACCTGACTGACTGTGTGTGTATATATATATATATATGGTTTGGTATAAAGAGACAAATGAGAAAACAGCCCCTGAGTAATGAGATTTCTCTCAGCTCGGATTAAACTCAACTGATTAATCTCTCTGCACAATGAAAAGCTGTTCAATTAAAGACATAAACCCAGCAAATAAAGTGAAATGTGGAGGATGAGCTCATTTAAAGCGAGAATGAGAGAGTAGGAGAACAGACAGAGTGGTTTTTCACACTCCAAGGACACACACTTGTTGGTGAAGGACTAACGTTTGTGCTTCCATTGCCGTCTTCGGCTGTTTTTCAGAACACGCTGATCAACGTCTCCGAGGTCATTTCAAACGCTCAGGTTTACACGATTCGTGCGTGCGTGCGTGCGTGTGTGCGTGTGTGCGTGTGTGTGAATTTCAATAACAGCTATGTGTAAGGTGTAACCTTCCCGATCACACAGAGAACTGAGAGGACTTTTTAAAAAAGCAGAGTGATTTAATTGAATCTCGTATCATTAAAGTCACAGATGAAGCAGTAAGAGCTAGCCTCGACCCTCAGCCTAACCTTAACCATTTACAATCTAACACACCTTCGGCTTTCTTTACATCAACGTCATCTCTCACACACACACACACACACACACACACACACACAAAAGATTTATTCCAAAAATCAAATAAAAGTCCGGCCACTTTGTCCATTCTGCCTGTGTGAATTACTCATGCGTTCAGGCTGAACACTTACATATCTGGAATTGTGCAGTTTTTATCCTTTTCATGAGACTTTCATAAGACTTTTTCTTCAAAAGCCTTTTTTCACGCTTAGACATTTAGGACTCTAAAGGAACACATGTTGTTTATGAAACACATGAAGTTCTGAAACAGCTGTTTTGCAAAAAGTACAAGGAAAAAAAGTTACGAAACTTACTACTACGTTACTACGAAAGCTAGAGGAGCGAACATTTACAAAAAATAAATGTACAAATGTTTATGATAACTGAATAAACAGGCATTTAAAAAACCTACAGGAAGAGACCTCTATGAAAACTCTCTACAGATCTCTATCTACAGATATACAGCAAACATTTAAATAACTAGACGAAAAAAGTTTCTTAAAAAAAAAAGTACAAGAACAGATGTTTATGAGAACTGCAGATATAGAGCAAACATTTAAAAAACTAGATCTAAAATAAATTAAAAAACCTACAGGAACAGATGTTTATGAAAACTACAGGAACAGATGTTTACGAAAACTACAGAAACAGATGTTTACGAAAAACTACAGGAACAGATGTTTACGAAAACGACAGGAAGAGATGTTTACGAAAACTACAGGAACAGATGTTTACGAAAACTACAGAAACAGATGTTTACGAAAACTACAGGAACAGATGTTTACGAAAACTACAGGAACAGATGTTTACGAAAAACTACAGGAACAGATGTTTACGAAAACTACAGGAACAGATGTTTACGAAAACTGCAGGAACAGATGTTTATGAAAACTACAGGAACAGATGTTTACGAAAACTACAGAAACAGATGTTTATGAAAACTACAGAAACAGATGTTTATGAAAACTACAGGAACAGATGTTTAAAGGAATGAGAGGAACAATGATGATGAACAGGAAAGGAACAAACTAAAGACAGCAAATGTTAAAAGATCAGAACGTTTTTAGTGGAGCAGGTAAATTCGCAGTTAATAAATGGGAAACTATGGTAAACAGGCGTGATTGTTGTTTGTGTTTATGTTTACGTTGATGTGTAAATGATGAGCTACATGGGCTTTTGGGCAATAATCTGAGAAATGTGAGAAATGTGAATCAACTGAAAACACACCAGCAGGACCAGAAGATTTTAAACTGTTTACTCAGAATACAGAGTTACTGTCACTGGCCCCATTTATACGTGTTGTGCTGGTTGGAGGAAACCAGCAGAACCCTGAGGGAAGACGTGACGACATGAAGAGAACGTGCGAAGACTGAGAAAACTACTGAAAATGATGTGATGATGAATAACGGTGAGCTTCATCATTATTTTCTCTACAGAAACGTCCCTGCTAATGGTTTTCCCCACAGTACTCATGAAGCCCTCGAGGACTAGCGGGTAAGCCTCACTCTCACCGCTGAGGCCCGGGTTCGATTCCCAGCCAGGGACCCGACCCCAGCACACACGACAGTGCACTCCCAGTCCCGCTCCCAAGCCCGGATAAAGCTGGGGAGGGTTGCTTCCCAAAAAAAAAAAAAAATCGACTACGTGGAGCAGTGATCCGCTGTGGCAACCCCTAACAACTGAAAGACAAATAAGACACGTGGAGCCTGTTAATGAGCTGCGTGTGAGAACAGGGACTTTTTTTGTGAAAAACACTCATTTAAATATCGCACCAGCATCATTTCCCAGACGTCTCACAATTTACACACCTTTCCTAAATACGCTACTTAGAGTCTCACCTAGCAGGCTCTTAAAAAAGAGAAAAGCTGCGAGGGAAAACAAGTGCAGGAATGATTTAAAGTTGTGAAATTAGCAGCTACACAAATGCCGACTGATGTCAGGAAAAGTTGCAAAGACCTGAAGTTGGTTCAAACATTTTAAAGCAAACAAAACGAAACAAGTTAGAGTGCATTAAAAATAATGCGACTGATTAGCAGCCCTGCGCTTCCTGTTGCGTTTACACTTTCTGTAATTAAACAGCACAGTGTGAGACCCACTTTAAGCTGCTAGGAATATTGGGGAAATGTGATAATAAGGTTGTGTATTTACACTCGACAGGCCACGAGTGTGAGAGCAACGGCGAGTGTGTGCATATAAACACAACGTTTCATTGCCAGTCGATACCGAGCTGTCTGAAGTTTACCGAGGTTATGTCTGCACTAAAAGTGCG
The DNA here is from genome assembly GCA_022985145.1 of Pangasius djambal. NCBI lineage: Eukaryota > Metazoa > Chordata > Actinopteri > Siluriformes > Pangasiidae > Pangasius > Pangasius djambal. Next base: position 2,259,260 of record CM040978.1, read on the forward strand.
AAAGTGCTCATCTTTGACTCTTTCTGAGCAAAAGATCATTCTGGATTCTGATTGGTCAGAAGGTGTTGATTTATTTTGCACGTGGACATTAATATCTACACCAACTCTGTTTTGGAGCACATGAACAGGTGTGCTGACACAGTCATTCAAACATTCCTCAATCCCAAGCCATGATGAACGAAGAGATGAGATGAAGGTATGAGAAGCTGCTTCCAGGTCTGGACACCATTCCAGGCCAGATGCTCAGAGCCTGTGCAGAACAGGTCTTCATGGATATTTTCAACCTGTCCTTGGCCAACCAGTGGTTCCCACCCACTTCAAGACAGTGACCACTGCGCCTACGCCAAAACATAGCATGACCTTCAACGACCTCTGTCCTGTCACCATCACCCCCATCCTCAGCAAGTGTTTCTAAAGGTAGATCCTCGCTCAAAGGTAGAGCCATTTCCTTTCCATCAACAGACCAACAGAGGATCATCATCATCATGGCGCTCCACTCTGCCCTGACCCACCTGGATAACAACAACCCCTACATTAGGATGCCTTTAACACCCTCAACCCTTCCAAGCTGATCTTCAGGCTCACTGACCTTGGCACCATCTGTAATCGGACCCTGGACTAACAGAGTGGAGTCTGTAAGGTTTGACAGCCACACCTCCTCCACCCTTCTACTAAACACCTGCGTCCTGCAGGGCTGTGTGCTTAGTCCACTCCTCTACTCCAAATCCACCCACGACTGTGTACCTGTTCATGGCTCACACTCCATAATCAAGCTCGCAGATGACACCACGATGGTAGGCCTGATCAGCAACAATGAAGAGACAGCCTACAGGAAGATTGTCCAGCTCCTACAACAACCTGTCCTTCAATACTCAGAAGACCAAGTCTGCTCAGGATCTAACCAGTGACTTCCAGCTGGTGCCCAGATACGTCTATCACAAACACCGCCTAAGGACGTCTCTCACCACAACCATGGACTACTCACTCTTCTCCCATCCAGGAAGTGCTGCAGAAGCCTTGGCTGCCGTAACAGCAGGCTAAGGAACAGCTTCTTCGCCTCGTCCATCAACACGCTGAGCTCCTCACAACGTCGCCAATCCCCCTTCCTTCAGCTCCACCACTGCTGTTTGCACTTGAATTTCATTTACACAGACCTCTGTTTCTGCACAAACACCTCTTCTTCTGCACGTGGACTAACGCTTACTAACTTCTACTTGCACCTCACGTTGTAAGTTGTACTGTTATTGCTTTCTACTCATGTCTTTGGATCCATGGCCACTTCCCACCATTCCACTGTGCACCTCTGCTCAGGTGCACTGTACTATCTGGATTCCATTAATCCATGTCTCTGGACTCGTGGAACTCACGGCAGCTCTGACAGTAGTGCAGCTACAAATCACAGGTTTATTCATATTAATGCACTATATTACACGTATTATACACTATAATACACGTTACCGTTTCTATAGCAACAGCTCATCTGTAGGGACTTGTACAGCAGATTTATTTAACGTTTATGGAAGGAGTCTCCAGTGTTAGTGCTTTGTAACAGTCAGAGGTAAAGCTGTAATTCATTTCTAATTATTTTAAAGTAACAGTGCTGTACATTTGGTTAACACACACACACACACACACACACACACACACACGCATTGTTTATTTTCTAAGCTTATACATTAAAACTCATTCAAGGTGTGAAGATATCACCATTAAAGTGATTAAAGACCTTACAGAAGCATCAATAAATAAATAGAAACAATAAATACAGCAGGAAATAAAATCCCTCCGCTCGCTCCTGAGTGTGTTGAGGAATCGCAGCAGCGTGAAAACCCTCCGGCACAACTGACATGGGCTGTTACCACGGCAACACACAGCCAGCTGACACACACAGGTGGTTGAGGGGGCGGTGCCAAAACAACAGGTGCATGATGACATCACAACCTCGGGGTAGGAAATTTCGAGCTCTTTGACAGGGCTCTCTCTCTATCTTTTTTCAGTTCTCTCCATCTCTCTATCATCTTCACTCCTCCATCTCTCCTCTTCTCCTCCATCTCTCCATATCTCCTCCATCTCTCAATATCTTCTCCATCTCTCTTCCATTTCCCCTTCTCTCCTCCATCTCTCCTTCATTCCTCCATATCTCTATCTCTCCTCATCTCCTCCATCTCTGCTCCATCTCACCTCCATCTCTCCTCCATCTCTCCTCATCTACTCCATCTCACCTCCATCTCACCTCCATCCCAACTTCTCTCCATCTCTCCTCCATCTCTCCATATCTCCTCCATCTCTCCTCCATCTCACCTCCATCTCACCTCCATCTCTCCTCTTCTCCTCCATCTCTCCATATCTCCTCCATCTCCCTTTCACTCCTCCATCTCTCCTTTACTCCATCTCTCAATATCTTCTCCATCTCTCCTCCATCTCTCCATATCTCCTCCATCTCTCCATATCTCCTCCATCTCTCCTCCATCTCACCTCCATCTCTCCTCTTCTCCTCCATCTCTCCATATCTCCTCCATCTCCCTTTCACTCCTCCATCTCTCCTCTTCTCCTCCATCTCTCAATATCTTCTCCATCTCTCCTCCATTCCTCCATATCTCTATCTCTCCTCATCTACTCCATCTTACCTCCATCCCAACTTCTCTCCATCTCTCCTCCATCTATCCTCCTCTCCTCCATCTCTCCATCCCTTCTCCTTCTCTCCTCTATCTCTCCATGTCTCATTTCATCTCCCTATCTCTTTAACTTTTTAACTTTATCTTTTATCTTTTAACTTTATCTTCTCTCTCCTTCTCCCTCTTTCTTTTATCATCAATCTCACATTGAAGTTTTCACTTCCTTCTGCTCTTTACGTCTCTGATGATCCTTTACAAATTGTATTTTTAAATTGTCTCTGTCTTTCTGCGTCCTTCTTTTCTAGTCTTTCCATTTTCATCCTCTCTTCTTTCTGCTGCCATATTGACTTTCTCTTCATTGCTTTTTTCTCCCTCTTCCTCTTATGTTTTCTTTCTTTTTCTCATTTTTCTCCTTTTGTGCTGGATTTCTTCCCCTCTTTATGTTGAATTGATTTTCTCACAGTCTTATTTAGAAAACAAACAATATAAACAAACAAACAAACAAACAAACAAATATTTGCAAAAAAATATAATTAAAATTATAATAAAAAAAGCAGTCATATAAATATTAATTTCTATAAAATTTGGCATTGTCTCTTTCTTTAATCTTATTCTCTCTCTCTCTCTCTCTCTCTCTCTCTCCCCTCAGGATTTCTCCTCCCCTTTCCACTTCTCTCTTCCTTTTCCTGCTTTTTAATATATATTTTTCCTTTTGTTCTTCCTCTTATTGCCCTTCACATTGTTTCATTTCTTCGTCTCTTTTTTATATCTCCTTTCTTCATCTCTGCCTCTTCTTCTTTTGCTTCTACACTATTTTGTTTTTGTTTTTTTTTCCTTTTCCATTCCTTCTTTTTTCTTCTCCGTCTTTCTTCCTTCCTTCTATTTGCTGTCATTTTTAACTTTTCCTCTTCATTCTCTTCCTGTCTCTTTTTCATTTCTTCTTTCTGCTTCTTTCATTTTTTCTCCCTTCTTCATTTCATTTCTTCTTTCTCCTTTCTCCTCTCTTCCTTTTCTCTTTTTTCATCTTTCTATTTAACTATTTTTATTTCATTTCTCAATCTCACATTTGTCTACTATTGTAGCTTTTCTTTCTTTCTTTCTTTCTTTCTTTCTTTCTTCTGTATGCTGTCATTTTGATATCTCTTTTTGTCTTTGATATTTCTTTTTATGTCTCTTCCTTTTCCCTTTGTATATTTTTGTTTCTCCTTTTCTTTTTTCTTTTTTATTTTTCCTTTTTTAATTTTGTTCTCTTCGTTCTTCCTGCCTCCCTCTTTTTTCCCAGTCTGTCATTCTCTCTTTTTTCTCTCTCTCTTCATCTCCCTTTTCTCCTCTTCCCTTCCTTTTCTTTCTTTTTCATTTTAATCATGTATATCTTCCTTATTGTTCTCTCTCTCTCTCCCTCTCTCTCTCTCTCTCTCTCTCTCTGTGTGCGTGTGTGTGTGTGTGTGTGTGTGTGTGTGTGTGTGTGTGTGTGTGTGTGTGTGTGCACGTGCAGGGAAGTTCGATGATGTACCACAAACGAGTTCATTAAAACATTAATCACACATTTTTCACTTCTAATCTACACACTCTCCTCCCTTTTCATCAGTCTGTCTCTCTCTCCATCTCTCTTTCCTTCTGACATACTTCATACTTCATTCCTTCATACTTTTTATTCGTTTATAGTTACATTTAATGTCCATGGAACAAGTTCGTTCCTGTTGTCACTTACGTTATAGCAGTTAGAAACAGTCGTTCCGTCACCAGCCTCTTTTCTCTCTCTCGAAGTTAATAAGACAGAAAAGCAGCTTGTCACGTTACTCCTCTGTCCTGAAAACTTAAAGTTACAGCTTTGCGTCTGACTGTTACAGAGCGCTGACACTGGAGACTCCTTCCATA
>CM040978.1:2267448-2302720 GCA_022985145.1 Pangasius djambal
CTCTGTCTCTCTCTCTCTCTCTCTCTCTCTCTGTTTCTTGTCTTTGAACTGCAGTTTGGATGAAAAGGTTTAAATAAGGTTTTAATTAACTTTTTTAAACCAAATTATTACTGTGGTTTAATTATGACATGTTTGTGTATTTATCTACCTTTTTATTTATTTAATCAGCTATTGATATTTTAAAATCTGTTTATTTATTCATTTATTTATTTAAGTAGGTATTAAAAACTGCTATTTATTTGATGTAAAAATGGTGGACACATCACGAGTGGTTAAAATAAAGGAATGGAAAAGTAAAAAAATCTCTCTCTCTCTCTCTCTCTCTCTCTCTGTGTCCAGTGCACTCTGTCTCTTTCTTCGTGTACATCTGTCTGTTCCTCTTTCTGTCTCTGTCTCTATCATATACTCTGTCTTTATGTCCCTGTCTGTCTCTGTATCTCTCTTTCCTTTCCTTTCCTTCTCTCTCTCTCTCTCTCTCTCTCTCTCTCTCTCTCTCTATGGTAGACACTGTGATTGACAGAATGTGTTTGGCAGGTCGCCAGAGCAGACTATTGAATCAGTGTCACATACGGCAGCTTAGCACCATTTAATGACAATCTCTCTCTCTCTCTCTCTCTCACACACACACACACACACACAGACAGATTTGGTTATTATGTCAGCTGCATTCGAGTTTGGATTGAAAATCTCAGAGAAAAGCGTCTCATGTTCAATTCTGTATCTTATTTTAGCTTTAATCCTTTTAACGCTCCTTTTCCATCACTTTTCCATTCTGACCTGCAAACAGGGAAAAGATGGAGGAGGAAAAAAATTACCGCGCCGGGTTCGGATGTATTCTCCTGCATCTCCTTTCATTTCCAACTCAATCAGCATCGAAATCAGGCAGATTTCAGAAATATGTGCACTTACAGGCGGACTTTAAATAAATAAACAAATAGGAATGGATCATTTGAGGACTTTGAATATAAATGTCTAAATTGATTAATAAACATTGTGTCATGCTGTTATAGGAAACTAATCAACCATGTGGCGGTGTGATGAAGCTGTGTTTGATTATTTTCCTCTAACAGCGCATCCTTATGTGTCTTATACCTCGGCAGTTTGCCAACGATTACACTGTTTCATTTATTAAAGAACACCACGTCGTGCTTTTTTTTTATCCATTTATAGCTACATTTAATATTGGGGAACATCCGTGAAACAAGTTAGTTCCTGTTTGCACTTAAAGCTCACTAGTGATTTTAACAAGCTATGAATGAAATCGGATTTAAAGGTATAAATGCGAACCCCGCCCCCTCACCCAAAATGTAACCAATCACAATCCAGATATTTTCACCAAACAAGAAGTAAAAAGCAAACAATCGGAAATTTAAAACTTTAATTTCTCATGCAAGACAGCAGGACTTTTTCCATTTGTACCCTTTCTTTCAATTTCATATATATGTATATCATGAGGATCATCAGAAGTTCAGAAAAGGAGAGATATTTCCCTCACCATGCCACCTTTTATTCATTTAGCACGAGATAGTTCACAAATTTAACATGAGATATCTTTGGAATATCGCATGAGATACTTTAGGAGTGAAAGATAAACACAGTGGGGTCCAAAACTCCGCAAGCACTAGTGAACATGATTTTCTAATCTAATGCACTTTTCATTACAATTTTGTACATTTATTGTAGTGAAAAGTAGAATCTTAGAAATATGGACCGTGACACGACATAGTTTACTAACTTACTGTAAGATATTTCACAAAATTACTACGAGATATTTAGTGAATTTAATGGAACGTTGTACAAAGTCAAATGTACAAACTATTTCCTGGAATTAAATGCGATATATTTTACAAACTTACCATAAGATATTTAATGGAATTAGCCAGATATTCTGTTAATAAAGTCTACATAAGGTATTTTATGCACAAGATATTGATATATTTGTCTGAATGTTTTAGAGAGTGAAGGAAGTTTACTTTTCATTTTGCAAGCGTGCAGTGGTGCATGCTGGGAAGGCAGCGTGTCATTACAGCTGACAGAGGAAGAGGAGGATAAAGGGAGAAGAGTTTCTCCAGACTTACATCACTCAGTCCGGCATCCAAAATCTTCACACCGCTCTCCTTCTCCAACTGGCCTTTCTGCTCAACTGCAAAGAGAGAGAGAGAGAGAGAGAGAGAGAGAGAGAGAGAGAGAGAGAGCAAAAGAGCAAGCGAGAGAGACAGAGAGAGAGCAAAAGAGCAAGCGAGAGAGAGAGACAGAGAGACAGAGAGAGAGAGCAAAAGAGAGTGAGAGCAAAAAAAGAGAGACAGAGAGAGCAAAAGAGCAAGCGAGAGAGAGAGACAGAGAGACAGAGAGAGAGCAAAAGAGCAAGCGACAGAGAGAGACAGAGAGACAGAGAGAGAGCAAAAGAGCGCGAGAGACAGAGAGAGATCAAAAGAACGAGAGAGAGAGCAAAAGAGAGAGCGAGAGACAGAGAGAGAGAGAAAATGAGTGAGAAGTCAGCGTGAGTTGTCTCACAGTGTGCTGCTGTGTGTAATGTGAAGAAGTGAATGTTTACACATTTCTTATGAGCAATTGCTTTAAATAAAAATCCCCATGAAAATAAGGCATAAATCACATTAATGACTTCCTGTCATCTCGGCTTTCATTTCCACGTTACACGAGTAATTCCACATCGGATTACGGAAAGGCTCCTGACGATTCTACACGCATTTTTCCTCACTATTCCCGTGCCAGGCAGCGTGAAAACTCCTGTCTTCCAAGGTAGAGGCTTGTTTATGCTTTAACTAGTGCGGAACAAAACACCGTGTGTCACACCGTTACAGTAAATAATCAGCGACCGGGCGGTGCGATGAAGCCGAGTCACGTCGCCACCACACGCTGGTTTATTTTACTATAGCAGCGTATCTCGTGCCAGGGTTTTATTCCACAACAACTTGCCAATGGCTACAATTGTTGTATTTATTAAAGAACAACCTGCTGTTTGTCCATTTATAGTTATACACAATGTGTAACATCCTCTAAACAACTTATTTACTGACATCACAAGATATATCAGATATTGAATATGAGATATTAAATTAGATAAATGAGATATTTTACTAGCAGGAGTTATTATAGAAACTTAACCTCACATATTTAACTAATTTACCCTGAAATATTTTACTAAATTTATTCAAGATACTGTACAAACATGAGTTATTTTGCTAACTTGAGTTAATGTACAAACTTTGATATTTTTTGCAAACTTAACATGAGATATTTTACAAACTTAACATGAGATATTTTACTAACTTAATACGAGATACTGTACAAACTTAACAGGAGTTCTTTTACTAACATGAATTGTACAAACTTGACCTGATATATTTTACTAATTTACCCTGAAATATTTTACTAACTTAACATGAGAAATTTTAGTAACATTATAAGATCTATTACTAAATTAACATGAGATATTTTTCTAAATTAATACGAGATACTGTACAAACTTAACGAGTTCTTTTACTAACTTGACTTACTGTACAAACTTGAGATTTTTTCTAACTTAACAGGAGATATTTTACTAATTTAAATGTACAAACCTAACAAGTTATTTTACTAGCTTTAGTTATTGTACGAACATGAGATATTTTACTAAATTAACATGAGATATTTTACTAACTGAACATGAGATGTATTACTAACTTAACAAGATATTGTCCTAAATTAAGATATTTTTTCTACCTTTCACAAGATATTTTACTAATTTAACATGAGATCTTAATTACGGTATCATGAACATGGGATATTTGGCAAATTTATGAGGTATTTCTTATTTGAGATATTTTAGGAATATAACATGGAATATTTTACAGATTTAACATTGAATAGTTTTCAAATACAATATATGATATTTTACTGACTAGACGTGATGCGTCTACAAATTTAGAATAAGATATTGTTTCTAAGGAACTATATTACAAACGTTAGTAGAATGACATTTTACAAATATAGCATATAAAAAAATATCTGGTGGAAAAAATTTATTATTATAATTATTCATTTATTATTTTTTAAGGGGGGAGGGGTATTGTAGTAATATCATAACCATGATACAGACCGAAGCCTGTAGACCTGAGATCCTAACAAACACACACACACACACACGCACACACACCACAATCGATGACGTTCAGAAGCTTCTGGATTCATTGTTTATTAGATTAGTGAGCGTAAGTAGTTGAATCGATGTGTGAATGTTCGTTTTGCCTCAGTGTGTGTGTGCGCTCTATAAAGACTCTTATCACACTCCCAGCGTCAACACGCGAACATGCAGGAGTGTAACGCGATTAGAAGCTTCCGGATCAAATCAAAGTGAAGAGCACTAAAACTACAGCAAAGCCCTCTTTTTTTTGCAAGTTTTTAGAAAACTAATGTCTAAAGACAGCAAGGCATAGACAGCTTTTTTTTTTTTTTTACAGTGTACACATAGAGAGAGTTTAATTACACATTGTGACTGACTTCGTTTACTTTGGGAGAGTACAGAGAGAGAGATGGAGAGAGAGAGAGAGAGAGAACGATAGAGAAGGAAAACAGAGACTGAGAGAATAATGGAGAGAGAAATGGACAGCCACAGACAGGAAGCCCACTTGGAGAAAGCGTAAGTGTGGAGAGTGTGTACTCCTGTGTGACGGCTATGCTAATGAGGCTAGCCACTGTGTCCAGTTCTGCTCCTGCCTGCCAGAGACTCTTTAATTAGGATTTTAATCTCGGCGGCCCTCTCTCTCTCTCTCTCTCTCTCTCTCTCTCTCTCTCTCTCTCTCTCATCTGTATAATGAAACAGAACAGCTCAGAGCAGTGATGCAGAAAGGACTCATCACATCCGAACCTCTCTCTCTCTCTCTCTCTCTCTGCCTGATCTATCAAACACTTACTGCACACTCGGGTACAGAGGACTGATCTCCCTACCAACACCTTTATCCATCATTTCCCAACAATAATATTTCTCAAACTGTCAATCATCATTAATATACATCTAACAATACGTAGATTTTTATTAGTAATGTCAGATCGAATTACACCTGTTTGAATACTATTCACATTGTAACCTGCTATGAGACCTGCCAACCTTCATGCATTTCATGTAGGAGCTCCACATTTTAACATCGTTGAATGTACGTAAGTATGTACGTGGTTACGCCTTTTCACGCAAGATTATGACAGAAGGGAAGTCTTATTTTTTTCAGTCTTTTAGTTTTTTCGATAAGAACAGCAGATAAGCTAATTGGCGTGAATCTGGAACGACTGACAGTTTGCACAAGTGTTTTGAGCTATATTATTAACTGAACTGCTAGCTAAAGGTACCACAGGAAGTTACTGCTAGCTAACGGTGCCACAGGAAGTTACTGCTAGCTAAAGGTACCACAGGAAGTTACTGCTAGCTAACGGTGCCACAGGAAGTTACTGCTAGCTAAAGGTACCACAGGAAGATACTGCTAGCTAAAGGTACCACAGGAAGTTACTGCTAGCTAACGGTGCCACAGGAAGTTACTGCTAGCTAAAGGTACCACAGGACATTACTGCTAGTTAAAGGTACCACAGGAGATTACTGCTAGCTAAAGGTACCACAGGAAGATACTGCTAGCTAAAGGTACCACAGGAAGATACTGCTAGCTAAAGGTACCACAAGAAGTTACTGCTAGCTAACGGTACCACAGGAAGTTACTGCTAGCTAACGGTGCCACAGGAAGATACTGCAAGCTATAGGTACCACAGGACATTACTGCTAGCTAAAGGTACCACAGGACATTACTGCTAGCTAAAGGTACCACAGGAAGATACTGCAAGCTATAGGTACCACAGGAAGTTACTGCTAGCTAAAGGTACCACAGAAGATTACTGCTAGCTAAAGGTACCACAGGAAGTTACTGCTAGCTAAAGGTACCACAGGAAGTTATCCGAGAGAAATGAAAGTCAACAAACAAATTTCAATATGATCTGTTGTTTCTTCTAAATATTAAAGCAAACGAATTGTCATTTTTCTTGCCTTATTTTGTCAGGATCTGATTTTAGCACACTGTTTAGTTAAAGCTTAATGGATATAAAAAGTCTACACACCCCTGGGAAAATGGCAGGTTTTTGTGAAGTACAAGAACCACACTAAGATAAGTCACGTCAGATCTTCTCCCACCTTTAATGTGAAATTGCAAAATATACAAATGAAGTGAAAAGCAGTCAGAAACTCAAGGGAAAAAAAAAAGAAAAAAAAAAACTTAGAATAAGCTAGTTGCATAAGTGTGCACACCCCTAAACTAATACTTTGTTGAAGCACCTTTTGATTTTATTTATTTGTCTATCAGCGTGTCTTGACTTGGCAATAATTTTCCCACTCTTTCTTGCAAAAACATTCTAGATCCGTCAGATTATTAGAGCATCTCCTGTGCACGGCCCGCTGCAGGTCACCCCATAGATTTTTAGTTGGATTCAGGTCTGGGCTCTGGCTCGGCCGTTCAGAAACACTGATCTTTTGGTTTAGCCGTTCCTTTGTTGATTTGGGGTCTTTGTCATGCTGAAAGGTGAAATTCCTTTTCATCTTCAGCTCACTAGCAGACACCTGAAGGTTGTGCACTAAAATTGACTGGTATTTGTAGCTATTCATGATTCCCTCCACCTTGATGAAAGCCCTAAAGCATGATGCTGCCACCACCGTGCTTCGCCTTGTGGATTGTGTTCTTTTAATGATGTGCTTTTTTTGCACCAAACATACTTTTTGTAATTATGGAATAATTCTACCTTTTGGAATTGGTCTCATCAGACCATAGCACCTTTTGCCACATAGTGTGGGGTGATTTAGTTGAGCTTGGATTTTTTATTTATTTTATTTTTATTTTTTTTTTGGTGAGAACCCGCGCAGACATGTGAAGAATACGAGAGATTGTTGTCACATGCAGAGAGTGATCAGTACTTGTCAGATATTCCTGCAGCTCCTTTAATGTTGCTGTAGGACTCTTAGTAGCCTCCCTGGTAAGTTTTTGTCTTTTCCTTTTCTGTTCTTGGTGATGTCACTGTGTGCTCCATTTTCTCCACTTGTTGATGATGGCCTTCATGGCGTTCCATGGTACATCTAATATTTTGGAAATTCTTTTCTACCCCTTTCCTGATCGAACTTATCTTTCAAGAAGTGAGATACCGTACAGGGTTTGTAAGCTCTTTGCAGTCAGATGAAACCGAGAAGATGTGGAAAAAAAAAATCCTCCAGAAACAGCTGGTCTTTATTTGGGGTTAATCAGAATCATTTCATTGATGACAGCTGTATGATAATTACCCCTGAATATGAGGTTGAATGTGATTAGTTCATTCTGAACACAGCCACATCCCCAATCATAAAAGGGTGTGCACACTTATGCAACCAGGTTACTGTAAGGTTTTTATTTTTCCTGTTTTTCCCTAAAATGTTTCTGATTGTTTTTCACTTAATTTTTATACATTATAATTTCACATTGAGGATGGAAAAAGTTCTGACATGATTTATCTTGTATTTCATATATATATATATATATATATATATATATATATATATATATATATATATATATATATATCCGATAACGACACAGTCAAGTGTTAGATTTTAAGAAACAGTATCACTGTGTTAGGTGTGTGTGTGTGTGTGTGTGTGTGTGTGTGTGTGTGTGTGTGTGTGTGAATATATGGATTGAAAACAGGACATCACTGAAGTTTAATAAAATGAAGGAAACTGAATTTTCACGCTTCAATTTCATGGATTTCTCACAAAACCAAAAACTGGATTTGGACTCGACTGTTCACGAGCAGCTGTGTAAATGTGTGTGTGTGTGTGTAAATGTGTGTGTGTGTGTGTGTGTGTGTGTGTTTGAGGGCAAAATGTTGCTTCCCTCATGCCCGGATTTGCTCCAGGTTAATGATCATGTGTGAAATAAGAACACACACAAACCTCTACTGTGTGTGTGTGTGTGTGTGTGAGGAAAAAGCCACATAAAGACCAGCGTATACCTGCAATTTCAGTATTTCAGTACATATATCAATGCATAAATCATAAAACAGTGGGCAGAGTCAGTGCGTATAAAGGAGTTTATCCTGCAGTTTGCTTTACTGCAGCCTGAAAGTCACATCAGAACAGAGCATGTGTACGAAACGTACGGCTGAAGGGCAGGTACTAAATTTGTGAAAGCACATTTCTGCCAGATGAAGACAAAATTATACCATAGGTCCGAAAAATGAGGACTTTTAACAAAAATATGGCTCAGTAAAGTTCTCAAAATCAGTATTTCTCGTGTCTAGTGTCCGGTGATGTTGGAAACTGGGAACTACCAAAGCTCCTACTTGGCAATTGCACCGGGAAACCTGGGATTCTGAACGGCACACAAGGTTACGGTCATGACCTTTCACCTTTTCCGTTGCCAAAACTTGGCAAACTTGCTGGATAACATTTTGCTGTTACCTTTTAGCAATGTTGTTTCCAAATAGCCGAATATCTGCAAAACTGTTAGTAAGTATAAATATATTGATTATATCGTTAAATTTTCAGATTAAAGGTTACAATAAACCGAATATAAGATTATTAAACCTATTTCTAGGCATTTATTTTACAAATTTTAAACGTGAAATATTGTTCTATTGGCAGAAACTGTTTCTAATTTTAAGCGTTTATGAGTTTTTCTACAAAGAAGCCAAATAATCAGCAGACAGAATAAGAAAACATGGAGCCTGAAATGAGTGAAAGCAACTAAAAACAGGTTAAATACTCTTATATTTGGTGTATAATAACCTCATGATAAGAAATATTAGATAAATCTGCCCATATAGAAGATATTTTCATGTGCTAATGTATGAGCGTTCGCAGTAGAGCTGCGAGTAATTATGTTTGGGCAGGTTGTAGTGATGCCACATTAGAGCTAAAAGTAGAAGTGGTGATTAAATGGCTCAGACATTTCAGTGCTTTAAACACTGCATAGTTGCAAGCGCAAACATTTCTTTTTAATAAAGCAAAGAAAGCTCTTTCCCTAGTTATGGCATTGTCTTGGGTGGTGGGTGAGTAATCACCTGACCAGCATCCAGATAGATTTGGTATTTACTACTTCACCTTTCCATGAGCACCTGAACACAGTGTTATAATAATCACGGTCAGTTTAGCCTCATATGGCGTATTTTACACCTCCGACACCAGCAGCATTTAAACTGAGGACTTACATTCCTACACTCTTATGCTAAGTTTATAGTTTGAACACTTCATGACCTCAGCATTATAAAGATCTATCTCGAGCTGTCTTGAGATATTTGACATTCCAGCTAGCAAAACTCAAAAATCCCGGAAAGTATAGTTAAAGCTGAATAAGACCTACACGTTACGGTTACCTCAACTGTACACTATTAAAATTCGGAGACGTTTACAAAGTGGATTTTTGAACAGTATAATCAAACAAGCAAATTCGCTAAAAAAAAAACAAAAAAAAAAAACGGATTTATCATATCAACACGCGCCGGCTATCGCGTATGGTTTCTCTCTCCTGTATATTAACAGCAGTTAATCTCTGGTTTTAGATTCTGTTATTTTTATGAAGAAGTCTGTGTGTGTGTGTGTGTGTGTGTTTTTATTTCCACCTGGATCATTTCATGAAGTGTTTGACGAGCCGATGAGATGAAGCAGGTGCGTCAGAGCGGGAAACACACACTTCTGCACCGCTGGAGATCAAGAACCCTCCTACGCAGGTGAGAGCCTCACCCGAGGGGGTCCAAACTCCGTATAAACCCACGACTCACTGTCTGTGCTTGCCGTTTTGAATCGTACGTTGCACACGCGGACCAAACGAATCCCATGAAATAGCATTACAAACACTAATGCGTATAAACGTCACATCAGTGAGCATTCTTGTCATAATAATATTTGAGACGTTTTCAAACTGCGTTCGTGTAGTTGAATAAGTGGCCAGGTGAAGATCGGGATTTTTGACACAGTGCTGCTTCTTAGCGAAATCTTTTTTTATTTGATATTTATAAAAACCTACGTCTAAAAGCGTAGAGGTAGACAGATACCGGTACATCACCAGGTTTCACGACAGGAATATTTATTATTACGAAACATCTCAACCAAATGTCAAGTTGGCCGACGTACTGTATATATTTTATACTGAAATTAGAAACGTCACACTGGACCTATGCAGACCCTGACGTCTATAGCGTGTCTATAGCAGATGCGGCTAATCCGCTGGGCTTTGACACTGTTGACACTTAGCATTTAGATTTGCTTTAAATATTTGATGGCTGTCTGTGGGGGGCTTTCAGGATTGGAGGTGTTATGACACTGTGACAGAGAGAAGACTGGAACAGCTGGAACGCAGAAGGGGAAAAAAACTGCGTATCGGCAGCGAAATGAGCCTGAGTGCTATGTAATTAATGGCATTTGAGAAATGACTCGAAAATCAAGTTTGACAACTGTGTTTTCACGGCCTGTCTCGAATAATAGGGGAGTCAAGACGATTTATGCTAAACAAAACAGCAAGTATGGAGCATGTGTGTGTGTGTGTGTGTATAGTTAGCAGTGAACGGCAAAGTAGACAGTGACTGAGATGCTGGTGAAAGGTAATCCTCGACTCCGTCCACTCCGCTGATGAGTGGGTGTTTTAGATGTCGTCTGTAGAAGATTTTCTGTCACGTGGGTGGCTGTTATTGTCATTCCCTTGTCTCGCGGCTCTTTTTTTATTGTTAGCAGCAATGCTAATTTTACCTTGCTGCTTGAGACGCTAATCTCTGCTTTTCACACTCCGAGACGTTGCATCAGCCGTTTATATCAAATGTAACAGTTCTCATCTAGACTCGACACACGTCTCTCGGGCTAGACACGCAAACTACACACACAATGTTTTCAAAATACAGGCCTTGCCTCTCTTTATTTCTCACGTTCTTTCTCCGTCGCTTTCTCATTCCCAGGAGAGAGGCACACTCTGCCCGAACCTGTGTGCAGCCACTCATTTACATTTAAAGTGGCTGCTGAGGGCTCGCCGAGGCCTGTGCAGTCTAATTCCAGTCTGAGTGTGTCTCAGTGGCCTTCTGAGGCTGAGCTGAGTGTGTATGCAGTGGCCTGTCTAAGCTCTGATTGTATCGCTGTGGCTCTCCTAATTGCGTTGTAGAAACCCTTACAGTTTGATTAAAGTAACGCTGCAGACAGGGGGAAATCTCTTTGTCCAAACGTTTCTCTTTGATATCTCAGGAGATTTAATACTGATTCTCATGGGTGTTTCTTTCAGGTATCACCTTTCTCACATTAGGCCTTGTTTATCAGTGTTAAAAAAATGTTTTTGGATTTAAATGATCTAAATATTTCCACCAAACTTATAAAAGTTTCACTGATTTCCAGCATACTCAAGCACATTCACAGAACAACTCATTTACATTAAGCCACGCCCACAAAACTCCATAAAAGGCAACGGTTATATCCTGAAGATGTCAGAAAACTTGCATTGATAGCTTTACCTCTGACTGCTACAAAGTACTGACACTGGAGACTCCTTCCATAGATTGTATCAGCAATTATTTTTTATTCTGTTTATGTGAAGCGTCTGCAGTACGAATTGTTGTGAATGAGCGGTTACTATGGAAACGATAACGTATATTAACCAACATTAATCAAAACCTCGTGAACAGCGATAGATGAATATTGTAGCTTTAGATTTAACGTCGTCCTCACAACGAGGTATGCCTGAACCTTTTTAAAAACAGGTTATCGAGTAAACTTTAGGTCCTTCAGGTTGATGTGCAATAGGACGCCATTTTACGCAATGCTCAGACCATTTGGTCTGATCAGGAGAAAAATAATCAGCATCTCTCAGGAAGGAGGGTTTATTTCACACTGGTGGTATGGCGCTAATTCATGGATCCTTCATTCGGTGGGATTTGATAATAATTCCAGGACGAGAGGTAAAGCATATCCGGATCATCATCCCAATTACGCTTATTGTTTTTGAAAGATGCTTTTATCGAAATCAACTTACAAGTAAGGCAGAATCCAATCCAGTTAAGAGCCTTACTCAAGAGCCCCAGATAGCAAATGAGTGATGGCCCAGTGCCAACCCACACCCAGACGGGGACTGGTGGTGATGAACTCATCTGAAAATGGCTGCCACAGCATAGATGCAACTTTAGCAGATCAAGAGGCTGTTTCCAAGGCCACCAGGATGGAGGGATAAAGTGAAACTGGTTTGCCCCTTCCCATGGCCTCCAGGTGGTGGACCCTGAAATTCAAGACACACCCCTGACCATACCTCATACCAAAATTAAAATGTCACATAAAACCCTGTGAAAGCATTAACCTCTGGGGTTTATGCTTCCTTGGTTTAGAAGTCCATAAAAAATGTCCTCTTTTCACATAGATATGTAGAGTTTTATGTATTTTTCCCACACAGACAGGATGATGATGCTCACAAACCTGGTGCAGAATGAGCTGAAATATGACTGGGGTAGGGACTCGATAATAAAACATAGGATTGGATGAAAGCTGGGCCGCCTGTTTATAGCAGTCCTGCAAATCAATAAAAATGCAAAGCCTTTGCAGAGTGCTGGTATATGTCACGGAAAGGGGAGCGGAGGCGGACGCAAGTGCAGGTAAATGTTTATTTTCAGTGAAACGAATGAAACATAAATAGGAAACAAGACCGAGAAACAGCGAGGCCTGACAACAACAGGAACATGACACAAATAAAGGTGAAGCAGCAAGAACTGCTGTACAATACGTGACCTAAATACCGGTGATAATTAGACAACAGCTTGACTCAAGTGCTTGTGCTTATGTGACATGCTGTGTGCAATGACATGCAATGGCTTATGGTTACGGTTATAGCCCAGTGCCATATTGGTGCTAAAATGACAGCGTATGGTCTAAACCAAATAACAAAAAGTTTCTACTCCAAATAAATAAAGCACAGCAAAACACAAGCCCCTTCCTCACAAACATTTGACCCCCTTCCTTTTCATAAATCAAAAAAATTCCCGTCCACATGAGCAGCGCTTGAGAAAACATCTCATCCACGAGAAAATGCAAAAAAAACCCAAAAAAAACAACAACAGCAATTTGAAAACACTCACATGATCACAATAGACCAGTATTTGGCGATGTGAAACAGCTGAAGAATAACACTAAGAGCTGTGTATTGAGCGCCAGAGGAGGTGAAATGCAGAAAAATGCCAAAAGTGAAACATGACCCACGGAATGAAGGATATGTGCAGACTGACGCGGAGGTGGAACTGCTGCTGAAGGTGACAAAGTGTTCGCCAGGGTCTTATCCAAAATCTCCATTCACACTCAGGTTTGTAGCGCCGGGGCTGTGAGTTCAGGAGCGCAGCAGTATGTCACTGATCACATTCTGTCTCCTCCACACCGGGGTGTAATAATAAAGCCAAGTGAAATTCAAGTGCATAGAAGTTATTAAATAAGGAATCTCAGATCACAAAGTAATGGCCTGGTCAGCAGGCGTGATGAAGGAAGTCCTAACGCATTCATAACACAAAATTCAAAAAATTCTGACGGGTATGTGCAGGTTCACGCTGTGACGTCACCGTTGTCAAAAACGTACATTTTCATGTTGATTGGAGGCCATATACGTGTGGGCGGGGCCTAAACTCGACCCTATTTGGTCCATAATTGTCTGCAATCTGGAGCCGAACAGTGGCTCTGGGGCTAGACTGGGATTTGACCTCAACCTTCACGTAACAAGCACAGAACCTTAACCCATTCACCACAGCCATGACCGATGCCGTGATTCGACCAGCCTCTCGGGAAGTGCCTTTGTTGTTCTACACCTAAAATCTTCTGTGTTTCTGCACAGAGCGTCAAGATCAGAGCAAGGACATGGTGGATACAGCCGATTCCTGATTTACGCTTGATTTGGCTGTTGTTGTTTCAAGTCTGACCCAGTTCATCAGCAATAAGTGCTCTCTCTCTCTCTCTCTCTCTCTCTCTCTCTCTCTCTCTCTCTGTCATCATCTCTCACGCTCTCATTGGTACTCGTGTCTCTTTCCTCAACTCAGGTCAGGAAAAGTCAAGATGTTTGAAGGACTTTTGAATTTTTATTTATTTTTTATTTTTTTGTAATCCGAATGGAGTGTTAACGGCGTCAGTGACAAAATAAATGAGTAAACAAACTAAATGTCACTGAGGACATGGAACATGGTGCTGTGTGGATTTACAGATCATCAGACTTGTACTTTCAAATATAACTTATTGCGATCCTGGGACAAAGGATTGCATTGTAAGTACACGAGTGTGCCACTGAATCTGTAAATGATGCCTCTAAAAGGCGAAATCGTTGTAACTAAATCTATCAGTTTTGCAGATTAACTTCAAATACGCATTAGCATTGCTTTTTGTCTGTTATGATCTATTCATTAAGCTATTAATATTATAAACTTGTTTCTGAGATGACGAAAGACAGTTCATGTTGTACGTGTCTGCAAAAAATAACATTTCTGAGAAGACATATGCAACGTTGCCACATTATGAACAAGCAGGATCAAATGATGCCGTAGAGTTTATACACACGCGGGTAGACAAATTATAAATTCCTTAGCTACCCCACAAGGCACGAATAATCTCCAGTGTCCTTCCCAGGTCCACAGTTTTGTTGCCTGGACACATAATTGACTCAAATAATGTAATAAATGGCAGCGAGGTAGTTAGCCAGCTAGTTAGCATTAATACAGACACAAACCAGCGGCTCAGTTATAGTAATTATCCTTTTCTAAGAAAGTCTTTAAATGCAGCATGTTGTGTTTGCACCCTTAACAAAAAGTCAAGAAAGTGTTTTACCTTATCAATCATTTTTTTCCTCTTTCTCTCGATATGTTTAACTGCGAGTCGAAGTAAGCAGGATGGCTTTTCATTGGAATGTATCAGGGTTTCCACAAATCCGAGTCTTCCTGAGTCTGAAAACATCAATCATCCATGCGCGCTAATTACTCCGAATAGGAGAAGCCGATGTGTGTGGTGCGGCAGGGGGTGGGATTCAGAACGCTATAGTTACAGCATCAGGGTGCGTCACACCACTGTGTTTAAATCAATCCAAATGCAAAGATGTGCTTTGAGAAAGTTAATAGTGAGAGTAGATTGTTTCTTCTTAAACAAGAGAAGAAAAAATGTTAGAGTCCACTGGACAACTATGAATAAAAATAAATATCCCGGACATGTAATTTTCTCGTCCTGGGCGCCTGGACTGCTGATTTGTCTACACGTGCTACAGTATATTCTGTATTATAAAAACCACCAGTGGTGAGTGATTTGGGAATCGCAGGAGTTAGAAACATCAGGAAAATACAATGCAGTGGAAAATAAAGAGAGCACTAGAGAGAATACGGAAAATCAAAACCGAAGTATTCCCATAAACGTGACTTTTGCTCTGATTATAGCTATGCCTCCTGGTCAGGGTGAGTCTCTGCTGGTCTGCAGAATTTTAGAAAGAATTTTTTGGTGTTTAATTGAGAAGTATGCCTCGAGCATATCGAGTTTCTGGCCAGTCAGAAGGTATAAGATGTGTTACGTTTTTTTGGACATAGCCTACCAGTGCATGCTGGTCAGTGACTCGAATCAACAGCCGCAGCGCGCCATGTGAGCAAAAACAGTAAATAGAAGAAGTAGATGGCAGACAGGCGACCACGGCTGTAGAGCTTCTCAAAGGAGGACAAACTAACTGAGCTGTGGCAGAAGCACGAGTGCCTGTGCGTTGTCAATTTGAAGAACCATCACAACAAAATCTGAGCTGAGATTGCCTTGAGCCACCTGGGTGATTCCACCATCGAGGCGCCGTTTGTGTCTCGCTGATATTACATTTACAGATATGTGTGTAAAGTAAAGACAAAAGACATTTTAAAGACACGTAAAGTGTCCTTCGCAACAATCTATGTGCGAATCAATAACAATCCACAGCCATCGACAGCCATTGCTGCCCGGCCCAGCCCACTAGAACTACACTTCACCTTCAAATACAATCATTAAAATACTGAGAAAATCCTGTTATATGTGCATTGAGGTGTGAATCCATTCAACATCGAATTCTCAAAACATCATTTTTCACGAATCTTTCATTACACTAGTTTATTAAAAATGTACAATTGACTTTCACTCAACCCTGTTATGAACCCATTCACCTCATTCCACATTCCACATGTTCATCGTCGACTTTTCCTGAAGATCATGGGAAGAAGAAAAGTACGCTCTCTCTCTCGTTCTGCTTTTCTTTATTTTCTGTCAAATTGTGATACTGGCTGACGAGCTCACTTAGAAAGTACAACCTTGATACTTAAATTACAGGCTGAAATAAATGAAGCAAATTAGTAATTATTCCATTAGCATGGATGCTAGATAACCAGATTTGTATTTGCTAATTGTATGCTAAAAAAAAAAAAACCCATCCTGTTACTTCCAAGGGCTAAATGTGGACTTGTGGAATCACTCCAGGGTGGAAATAAAAAAAAGGCGTTTGTTTGATGTTTTTATCATTGTCATAAGTGTTCATAAATGCTCATGCGTGCTTTAGGAAGGGGGACACGGAGGGGGTTGTGAGGTATAAATCAGGTGCAGGGCATTCAGGCTGTCCTGGTGATCCGTCTGAAAGAAACATATTGGCATGACAGCTTGACAACAGCGCCACTTTCACAACATCTTGGCCTCCCACACCTCGTTAATTGACTCTTCCCCTGTGCTCGATCCATTTCTCCGCACCACTGGTGGTGAAAAAACATTTACCTCTGAAGAGAGGCTTGACGCACGCCATAACCGTTAGTGAGCGATCATTCCAGTGCTAAAATGGCCGCTGTGACAGACGGCCCGCCCAGCACATCTGAAACCTGGACATGGGCTGATCCATCACCGAGAGACAGAGAGAGAGAAAGACAGAAAGGTTGATGCATGGTGCACCTTGTCCATTTTTCCTCCATAATCAGAGAGGAATGACGACTTCAGGAGCACGCAGATGCACCTATTAGCACTGAATGTGACTTCACCTGCCCGATTTTATAAATTAGAAATGCATTAAATCCTTTGTACTGCAGGGCATTTGAAGGCAGGTTTGCGCTCGCAACAGACACAATTACGACATAAATTCAGCCATTAGAGGCTCCGCTGTGACACTCCTCATTTCTGCGGGAGAAAAAAAAAAATAAGGTACATAAATTTGAGCAGCGACCGATTTCTCCTTTCGAAGAAAGGGAACAATCAGGCGCCCACCAATCGCTCTCCTGAATTTCAATGTCGGCTCGAGCGGGCTTTGATAAAGCTGAGAGATGGAATCAAAGCAGGAAGCCGTCTGCTGCTCCGAGTCAACAAATGAATATGGTACAGAGAGAGAGAGAGAGAGAGAGATGGAAAGAGAGAGAGAGAGAGAGAAAGGGAGAGAGATATGATGGCAATGATGATAAGGAATGAAGACGGAGATAGAGAGAGCGAGAGAGACGGAGATGAAAGCAGAGGTGGGGGATAAAAGAAAGGGCGAGCTGAAGAGATGGAGAGACAGATGAGAGGAAATGGAAACAAAAGCAAGGCGAGTTCAAAAAAAAAAAAAAAAAAAAAGATCCCTAATGCACACCAATGGAGAAGCAGATTCTTAGCAAAAATGGTTGTCTTAAGGTTTCTTGTTCCTGTTTAAAGTCGAGCGTGCAAGGTTAGTGGCCTATTAAAACCGTGTACCACCCAGATGTACATAAAAGTAAGTGTGTGTGTGTGTGTGTGTGTGTGTGTGTGTGTCCACTCTCATTTCCTCAGCACACTAACGGTTGTCACAATCGCTTTTCTCCCCCACAATACTAAACCGCTTTGAGATCTATTTCACGCACCATACGGCAGAATTATTTATTCCCCTTTTCCATTTCCTTTCATATCTCGGGCTGTGATCGATATCTGATTGGTCCACCTGAGAGGGGGTGCTCAGGACACAGCGTCTGATAGGTTTAAATATCGCCTGGCAACCTTCATGATGGCTCATAACTGCCCTGCATTGTGTCCTGTATCATTTCAAATGAATACTCCAGACTCTTAAGATGATCGTTTTTAGCCCATTCACAGAATAAACACACACACACACACACACACACACACACACAGAGCAAAGACTCACACTCACACCCTGAATCCATTAACAGGTTCTGTAATACTGGGGATAAATTTATGTGGGATAAGAGTGGAGAGCCGCACCAATCTTTCACACTGATTTAAGCTTTTTTACCCTCATTCTTTTCTAGACTTTAATCCATGCTTTGTGCTTCCACCATTTATCCCTACCATAGTTACGAAGGATCAGACTTTTATATTCATGTTAAAAAAGGACAGTGTCACAGCACACCCAATTATTTTCTTATTATTTTCAGTCTTAGTCTGGGTCCCTTTACTTGATCTTGGTTTGAGTTTCATTGCTCTGAATCTTGATCCTGGTCTCTTTAATCAAAGTCTTACTCTATCAGTACTCCGACTTTTGGTCTGGGTCTGATTACTCTGGGTCATGATCTTGGTCTTATTACTCATTACAAGTCTTGGTCTATATTTCAGTCCTATGAGTCTTAGTCTTGGCTTTGGTCCCATTCCTCTGGGTCTAGGCCTTGGTTTGGGACTCAGTACTCCAATAATATTTGGTCAGGGGCTGGTTACTTTGACTTTCGTTCCATTATTCTGAGCCTTGATCTTTGTCTAGGTCGCATTACTCTTAGTCTTGGTTTAGGTCCCATTCCTCTGGGTCTTGGCCTTGGCCTCGCATTACTCAGAATCCTGGTTGGTGTTTCAAAACGTATTTAGTGAATTTTGGTTTGGGTATCATTAACGAGTCATTGTTTTGGTCCCATTTTTCTTAGGTCTTGACCTTGGTTCAAGTCTCATAACCTAAGCATTGGTTTGGATCTCATTACTCTGATATTCGGTTTGGGTCTGATTACTCTCACTCTTGGTCTTGGTATGGGTTCACTTATTCTGAATCTTGGTCCTAGTTTCAATGCCGTGAGTCTTAGTCCAGGTCCCAGTACTCTGAGTCTGGATCTTGGGCTTATTGCTCTTAATCTTGGTTTAGGTACTATTACTCTGGGTCTTAACCTTGGTCGGGGTCTCTTTACTCAGAATCCTGTTCTGGATTTCATTTCTCATGGTTTTGGTCTGTGTGTTATTATACTCAGTCTAAGTGTCTAAGTATTCTGTCTTTGTTTTAAGGCATTACTCTAGATCCTGACCTTGTGCTGGGTCTCATTAACCTAAGACTTGGCTTCAGCCTCGTTACTCTGATATTTGCTCTGGATCTGATGAAGCTGATGGTCCTCTGTATTTGATATCTGTGTAAGTCTGTCTGTGTCTCAGTACTCTAACTCTTGGTTTGGGTTTCTCTAATCTGAGTCTTGGTCTGGGTCTCATTACTCTGTGTCTTGTCCTGAGTCGGCTTACTTTTAGTCTTGCTCTGGGCCCTACTACTCCGGTCTTGATTATGGCCTTGGTCAATTAGTACGAATATTGACCGGGTGCCATTACTTCAAGTCCAGATTTTGGTCGCATTACTCATGCTGTACTTCTGGGTCTCATTACTCTTGGTCTGTGTTTCAGGGTTGCAGATATAATGCACTACCTGCAGCCAGTGCAGTGAAGCATGTTTAAAAATGGGATTAGCCAAAGATACACAAGCTTTTAGAGCTCACTGCACTGGACCGAGTAAGTGTGTGCATGTGTGTGTGTGGTGTGTGTGTGTGTGTGTGTGTGTGTGTGTGTGTGAGAGAGAGACTCATAATACATCTGGCAGTGTGCCATAACTCATGGGCATCCAGCCAGCAGAAGATCCTCTCTAGGGCTATCTCACACACCATACACACAAAACGACAATTAATACACACAGAAGCATACGCACATTCTACCACAATCATGCATGGGCACATCTTTCCCATACACACACTTACCCACACACACCATACACACGTTCCCCACTGAGTACACACCGACAGCGGAAGCTCCACCTGCCAATGTAGTAGCAAATTATCCTCCAGACTCGCACTACGGCTGATCTCCTTCAGGAGACCCAATTAACAAAGATTCAAATCATCTGTCTCTCTCTCTCGCCCTCTCTCTCTATCTCTCTCTCTATCTATCTGTCTATCTATCCATGTTTCCACTTTTGCCCTCTCTAATTTAAACAGCGCTTAAGCGGCATGTGCCGTCATTCTTTCAAACCTTCACAGAGAGATTTGTAATCAGAGCTCTTTGAAGATCAGCAATCCTGTTTCACAGCGACTGCATTCATCACGATATCAAAGCCAAAAACAAGGGAAAAAAATATTTGCACAACAACACTTTCTCCTGCATGACCCACAAACGCCAGTTCCAAATATACAAATATCATCAAATTAAAAAGCAAGCAAATTCCACCTTGAACCTGAGTGAATTCTGTCCTGTTGTGTCCCGTAAACTGTGTCCTGTATTCTGTCTAATAAACTTCACTCGACGACCTGAGAAACATTTGCGCATTTAAACCTTTCGGTACCTTACAAAATCAAATTTTCCTTCTGACATCAGACCTTAAAACGGACATCGAATTTCTTTTGGCATGGTCTATTACTTTCTGAACAGCGATGACAGTGAGATAAAAAGGACAAAATAAAAAAACAAAGGAATATTTTTCGTTTTGCAGAACATCTCAGTGTACAGAGCCAACTGGGAGAACAGGAACCAACCAACCTTCAGTAGTGAGCAAAAAAGCAAAAAAATCTCAGTGACATAAAAAAAAAAAATCAGTCGAAACATGTTTGAAATTTGATGCTTAAATTTTTATACTGGAGCCACGAGGCTAACGGAGCTAACAAGAAACCGAGAGCTATCTCAAACCACACGTTCAGTGATGTCACACACACACAGTGGGACTTCCTGCCGTCTATAAACATGAAGACAACTCTATCCTGTAGCTGAACGTTGAGGGTGGCCATCTTGGCAAACTTTACCTTGGTGCAATTTGGTATCTTGATCTCTACCTTGACCAGATTTCTATATTTTCATGATTTTTTTTTTTTTCACTTCTAAGTGTGCTAGAAATCCCAAAATCTCTTTGTGGAAAGTATTCCCCTGATAGATTCTTAATCATTTCTCCTGAAATTCAGATCTATCGACATAAAATATATATATATATCACAGAGACAGCTTGAGAGTAGCCAAGCTCATTTCTGATGTTTGATTTCAGGAAGTGAGTTAGGGGACCAGCTGCAACTTGCAGACTCCAGACGCAATGAGACACAGCGGGAGGGCGGCCATTTTGGTTTGGAGGTGAGAATGAGATTCACACGCTCGCTGGAGCTCCATTCCGAATGCACTCCATCGACAAAAAAAAAACCATGTACATGTCCACAAAGTATACATCTGATTCATCACATACAGTGCGTCACATATTGATTAATATTTGAAATGTTGTAGATGTGTATGTGCTGGTCGATGCAGCCAAAATTAAACAGACTTGAAAAACATGGGGGGGGGGGAGGATTTAATTTAGTAAGCTGTGTAAAAATGGCAAGATTTTTTGATGAGATGGTTGAAATAAATATCGCTAAATATCGCTTTAAACTCGGTGATTACAATGACGTAAATAAAATAAGTAGGTAATAGAAGATGGCAGGATGTATGTTATAGGAAAATAATCAACACCGGGGTGCTGTGCTATGGGACGAAGTGAAGTTGATTATTTTCCCATAAGAGCATGTACCATAGTGTTTTATTCCTCTTATACTACAGCAATTTTTTGATACAGAGCCCTGATATTAATTATGAAGTCACGATACATCTGGTTATGGTATTAAAAATCATAAATATATACATATACTATATTCGAGAACTACAAAGCTGATGGATAATCCATTTACTTTTTAATATTTAGACTGAATCCAAATTCTTATATTATACCATTTAAATTTTTTTTTTTTTTTCAAAAAAGGGAAACTCTATAGAATCTGGACATGTGTATGAATAATTTATGCACTAAGGGCTTGGTATAGTTCCCCCCACCTCCCAAAAACAGGCCAGTGGTGGATTTGTGACTCTAAACACACTATGTAGCTATGAAAGTGTGTGTCTCATCCAGGGCGCTGAGTTGCTGAGTTAGTAAGTGAATACACCTTCCACGTCATGTAGCTTGTTGATTCCTGGAGGTTCACTTCTCCTGTAGATGGATCTAGACAACAGTAACAACACTGATCATTCCCTGAGATGGCTTTTCCAAAGCTCTGGGAATTTTCACTATTAAATAGTAGCCAACTACAAGTGCTCCTGCTGTAAAAGGAACACAGCCTCGCCGAAAGCCGTCATGGATCCTCTTGAGCAAGACAGGCTAGTCGTCATGCATTGGGGTTGGAGAGAGGAACAGACAAAGCGAAAGAGAAAAACCGGGAAGCTGAGCGCAAGGTCACCTCATTACAGCCCATTTGTTCCAGCTGTCATTAGGAATCACACAGAGCGTCACTCATCCCTGGAACGAGAGAGCAGGAACGAGAGAGACACACAGGGCTAGTCGAAGATGTCACCCATCATATCAGTGCCAAAGCTCACACTCTTAAATGCATTACTGTATCACTCCATTATGACCTTGTGTCTCACAAAACACACTCAGACTCGCTCTCCATACCTTCCCATCCCTCCCTTTCCTCCCGTCTCTCCCTCCTGTCCACTCATTCCTCTTCACTAAGGAGGAAGGGAATCTTTAATAAGACGTTATCATGTGGGACGAGGAGATAAGCGTGGGCTCTGGATGGCTAATCATTAGCAGCAGCGGCGGCAGCGGTAGCGCCGTTTCAAAATGGCCGCCCTGCAGCTAGGTTTTCCATTTTGTTTCTCGAGAGAGATAAAGAAACCCCGCTGCGAGGCACAATGTCATTCATGCGATGAAAACCACTGGCTTTATTGATGAAGAAGCCCCCACTGAACACACACACACACACACACACACACTCCCATTTCTGGGAATGTGTTTGAATTGCTGCTGGAGTGGAGGAAAAGCGGATTCCCGGCACGGTGGAAAAAGCAGATAAAGAGGTCTAAATGTTGGATTTGAACTGTGTCAGGAACGTAGCAAAGCCAAGGAGAAAAAAAGAAATGACATTCAGTCTAAGGTGATATTGTGTGTGTGTGTGTGTGTGTGTGTGTGTGTGTGCTAAGCAAATGAGCTTCTACATTCTGAACTGACAGGAGCTAAATGGACAAATATGGCTGAACGTGAGCACCATAACATTTTAGACTGACTTTTGCATGAACAGAGGCTGAACAAACTGTACCTTTTGGCTTGGTAAGAACAAATAGATACTGTACATTTACTCCACAGCGCTGTTGAGTTCTGGACTGTGATTGGTCAGAAGGTGTTGATTCATTTTCTCGAACAGCAGCTCTGACAGTTGTGCAGGTTTATATTAATGCGCTTGTTCTGATACGTTACCGTCTCTATAGTAACAGCTCGTTCACAGGAACGTGTACAGCGGACGCTGCACATAAACAGCTTTAAAAACATCTGATCTTTGCTATCCGCATGATTTTATGCATTGTGCTACTGACACGTGTCTGGTTGATTGGGTGATTGCATGAATGAGCAGGAGTACAGGTGTTCATAATAATATCCATAATATAACGAACTACAACCCCAGATGCATCATCCATTCCATCTAGTTCCCTTCCCTGGACTTCTAGTCAAAACCATCTGTTCCCAATCAGCGCACTTTCCACAAATAACCGAGACTTTGAGTGAATCTTTGTGAAGTCTCACTCCACTCCTAGCCTCTGTTTAGCTTATCAAGCTCTGATACGTTCTTTGCCTTTGCATCGACTTTTATTTTGGCTTTCCCCTTTCCCTCTTTTCCCATTTTCCATGCGGTTGATAAATCCCTGAAAGAATTTCTGAACCTCACACGAATCTTTCTACAAGGTAATATTTGTGACCGAGCAAAAACAGGGATACGATGAAAGAACTTCGAGGTTTCAGAAAGGTTTTAATAATACATGGAATATTTCTAAGAAACGTTCGTTTAATTTCGGCGACCACTTTATCCACTGGGAGTGGATGGGGTGCCAATACATTCCCCCCCCACTGTGACCCTTCAGCTTCTCCAAAATATATATTTAACCAAAAAAAAAAAGCACATATATATCCAACATAACCAGCTCTTAACAGATTTGTCCGTAACCAGTCGACATCTTGGACCTATTTGGACATCGTTAATTTCTCTAGCTGACATCTTTAATAAAATATTCGGACGTCTTCACCGTGATAAAACTCGGATTAACGCTGGTTTATTTTCCTACAAACTGGGATGTTTTGCCTCACGTGGTGATATGATCATATTACTGGCTCATGAATTTATTTATAGAGATCTACAGTGATAATATTAGAGCATATGCGAATATAAAGCAGGGATTTATTCCAGCTGTGGCTGTCATTAGACTCGATGAAGCCTCACTTTATATTCACATATGCGACAGCTAATTTAATCAGTGTGTGTATGATTGCACAAGCTTTCCTTTTTCATCGAACAGGCTTTCGGTGAAGATACGAGGTACAACATTTAATTGTCACAACCCGTAGCGGCTTTTTAATTTTTTTTATTTATTTCCTTATTTATATTTTGCCTGGAGTGTTTAAATTCTCTGGATACACGCTGAAAATGTATAAATCAGTAAAAAAAAAAAAAAATGATTACAAATTGTTGCATCATAAAGCAGCCGCCAAAACATTTTCCAACACAAGAAGCCACGTCTGATCATAAAATGGCAGATGTCTATCCAAATGGAGCTGAAAATTCATACCCTGCTTGCGTTCATGGGGGGAAAAAACAGTAAGTGTTCTTCAGAGTGGAAATTTTCTCAAGGGAGGAGGACGGACTGAAGTAAAATTACACAGCAGCACCTGGTAAAATAACAGATAAAGTAACCCGGGCTTCACATTTGAAACTAATGGTGGCCAAATAAGCCTAAAGCCCGACACAAAAGGCTGATTTTCTCACCGTAATCAAACTCAAATGTTGCTTACACAACCACGCTGCTGTGCTCTTTACAGCCGTGAAGTACATGCTTTCTGTCACCATGGGCTTATTCCTGGTATAATAACCAATAATAACTATAATTATCGTCTAAACTGCCACGCAGGGATATGTAGGGCATGTTGTACTCATGATAATTTTATGTCTCGAGTTCTGATGGAAATACAAATCAAATCAAGTCTAAAATCATTCAGTTGTTCTCCTAATAAAGCCTCTTATCATAAAAATCGGAAGATATGACGTATAGGATGTGCGTGCCGCAAATTCTATGGATCAGTCCTGTTATGTATACTCAGTGCGTATATTTTTAATACAGTTTTATTTATGGTTCTTGTAGACCTGCTCTTGCATAACACAGTCTCAGATATCGAAGCTAATATGACCGTAATGTGAGTTTTTACCTCGATTAGCTAGATTATTTTAAGCAAGCTAACTAGCTAGTCTTATTGTGTGGCTAACCTTCTCGAAACGGCTAGCCCTTCAAATAATTTTGAAAGATCTTACAAAACCGGAAGTGAGGATTTAATATTGAAATTCTTCTGTATTCAGACTTCGGATGTAACTCTCAAGCTAT
This sequence comes from Pangasius djambal, assembly GCA_022985145.1. Taxonomy (NCBI): domain Eukaryota; kingdom Metazoa; phylum Chordata; class Actinopteri; order Siluriformes; family Pangasiidae; genus Pangasius; species Pangasius djambal. The sequence continues at coordinate 2,293,043 of CM040978.1, forward strand.
GTGCGAGTTACAAAAAATGGGGCGGAGTTTAAGTAAAAGAGGGGCGTGTCTCAGCTACGCAAGATTCTTAACCTAGGCGCATGTTTCTTGCATGATATCGGCTCGAGTGAAGGGCAGTGTTAAGTCTAGCACCACCACAATATGTCACGATTAAATTCGTGTTTTGCGTTTTGCGTTAATACGCTCAAAACACGCCATTCGAAGTCAATATTAAATACATAAAGTAAATACAGTAGGACGCTATTCATTAATTAATAATATCGTTCCGGTAAAGTTTGTACAGAAGGCATCAGAGGAGACACACCTTAATCCGAGACATCACTTATGAATTCATTATGAAAAATGAAAATTGTGAATTCATTTCAAGCGAGCTGTACGTGTAGGAGATGAGTGCTCAGTCAGCTTATCATTCAAACTGTGGGCATGTTTTCATATTATGATTTCACGACCTCTATTTAACATCTCATGGCTTCATTAAGTGTGCATGAATACCTGCCGGAGCACGATATATATATATATAAAAAAAATAATAATAAAATGCAAAATAATAGTATGTGCTGGATCAAGTGCTATTTTAAGCCATATTGTTAATGTGATAATTACAGCTAGGACTATTCACGCAGCAGTGTATTGGCGTTTTACTCGACTCTTATTAGATTCGTTTCAATGTTCGTCATCTCCTCATTCATAAAATCATCTTATTAGTCTTTTTTAAAATTGTCTCTTGCTTTTATCATTACATCGTACTACATTTGACAGCAAGGAATAAACCAAAAAAACATTTCTTCAGTCTGAAAGTTTTTTTGGGAAAAGCGACTGCATGCACAATTTAATACATCCGGTGAGCAAGTATTAAATTTGCAGAAGTCAGTTTCCACCAGATAAAGCAAAAAATTATACCAGTTGCTGAGTCTTAATAATGAAAATTTTTATCTAAATTATTCATTCCTCTTCAGTTAGAACACTGATCGTGAAGAGGCAGGAATACACACCAGGTCGCGGTGCGTATTCTGCTAAAATAATCAAAAATGTGCTCAAAATTATGACTTCTTATTGGTGCTGTAAGGTGGCTTTATTAGAGAGTCACCTCACGTTAAACAGAGCCTTTGAAAAGGTTTTCATTCACATTTACCTCATTAACATAACACACATTCACCTCAACACTCTTTTATTCATTTATTCCTATCAGGTTTTGAAAAGTTTTCCAACCCGTCCCTCCGCCTTTAGTCTGTGTTATTCTTGACTTTCCACTTCAGTTTATTCTTCCGGGGGTTTGTTTGAGATCTGAAAACATTTAGCGCATGCATAAATGCAGAAATTTACATATCGTTTCCTCCCCAAATTTGCACTTGATGTAATTCGCGCAACACGCCCACTATTTTCACACACAATTTATTTTGGATTCTAGTGAATCAGAGCTTCAATGTCTTATTACATTTCCAGGATTCTGTATCTCTTCATGTTGTCAGAGTCCTGTTTTTTTTTTTTATTCCAGATCTATTCAAGTGCACTTTATCACAGAGGACAGGAGGCAACAGGAGTGCTTTTTGGCACTAGTTATGTTTTATGATAACTTGGTGTGTCAGAGCCCTAATAATTCTGCCCCGAGAGACAATTATTACCATACAGCTGTAGAAACTGCAAATAGATGGAAAATTGCTGGTTCATTAGAGACGAGCGAAGTGGAAGTGAGGTAAGGGGCATCGAGTGTGCAAGGACAAAGTGTTTAGGGGACAAATTTGAGAAACTTTGCACACTAAAGAGTTTTTAACCCTCTGTCATTCATCCATTAGAGAAAGAGAGAGAGAGAGAGAGAGAGAGAGAGAGAGATGGAGGATGAAACAGAATTTGTAAAAAGAACAAAATGAGAAAAGAGGACGAATAATGCAATCAGGTACAAACAGTTCAGTGAGAAATCTAGCTAATGAATTATTATCGTACATTATTACCGTAACATCTTGCGTTGAGTTCTGCGTTCTGATTGGTCAGAAGGTGTTGATTAGTTTTCTAGAGCAGCAGCTCTGACAGTAGTGCCGTTGCAAATCACATGTTTATATGAATGCGTTCGTTCTAATACCTTATCGTTTCTATAGTAACAGCTTGAGACTTGATACTCAGTAAACTAAAATGCTTTGTCGTTTGCTATGGTGACGTTTTCTGTAAGATGTTTATTTAACATTTATGGAAGGAGTCTCCAGTGTCAGAGGTAAAGCTGTGACTGTATGTTTTCCGACGTCTTCGGGACAGAGGAGTTTACCCTTTTTTTTTTGCAGTTTCTCGGTAACATGACAACCTGTGGCTTTTATTGACTTTTTAACTTCAAGAGAGAGAGAAAAGCGAGGCTGAATGTAACTGTTAACGGATAAAAAGCGTGTAGTGTTGTTTTTTTAATAAATAATTGTTAGAGTTGGCAAATCACTGTGCTAAAAGAGGAATAAAACACAGCATTATTCATAACTTGTTATACAACAGGAATAACCTTTAGCCATGAGTTATGATAGCTTTTTTTATTATAGTTTAACTTTTTAAGTTAACCTCTGGGAAATGGAACCTAGGGGCGGGGCCTAATGGGGCGGAGTAATGCTGAACTGTTTACGTGAGAAAGAAATGTGATTCCGGTTACACCGTTGTTGGAAAATAATGTACTTCAGGTGGCAACAGTAACTCCAATTGAAAACCTAGGGGGCGTGGCCTAATGGGGCGGAGTCATACCAAACCATGCAACCAAAGAAAGTTTAGCAAAACTAAACTAACGAAGCAAACGCCAGACAGTAAACATGTCTCAGCTGAACGACTGCATGTGGATGAAAGTGTTACGTTTGTGTTCATTTGATTTGTCGTCAGACTCTTCCTTTAAGAAACGAGCGAACAGCAGAAAGATGAAGAGAGATGAAGAGAGCGAGAGAGAGAAACAGCATGAAAAGATAAAACGGATCTCATCTTGCAAAGACAACCACAGTGTACCAGTGTGTGTGTGTGTGTGTGTGTGTGTGTGCGTGCGAATGGTGAGGAAAAGGCAATTCGTCGCCTGTTTACACCTCCAGGTGATAATGCGACACCTCCTCAGCCGAAGCGGCGGACAGAGAGATGGAGCGAGAGAGAGAGAGAGAGAGAAAGCAAGAGAGAGAGAGCGATAGAGAGAGAGAGCGACAAGCGACGTGTCCCCGGTGTGTGTCGACTGGAACGCAGAGGTGTTGTGAAAAATACCCAGAAGGCCATGGGACTCTGTAGGAAAGTAATTAGAGCAGCAGAGGTACATGTTTTCGGTATTGTCATACACTTGAACACACACTTTCCCTGCAGCGCACACACACACACACACACACACACACACACACACACACACACACACAGAGCTTTTGCAGTTAACATTGCAGGTTAATGATGTGTTAAGTGCTTTCTCTGGCTCTGGTTATTAACACACTTTAATTACAGTGCTGTTAAACTGTTAAAATTTGGAGGTGAGAGACGCAGCACAAACAGACGTGTGGCGAAAAAAATAAACGCAATCTGTGATATTCAACACTTTTTTTTTTTACACAAAATACTGCAGGCTCACATCTGTTACGTTAATGTGGCGTAAAATATTAGAAATGCTGCAGCTACAGTGCAGGGTTCGGATTTAAATAACGACCAAAATGATACTGTTCAGAGAGGAGCTGAATTTGGGGCGTGGCCTAATATTCTAATGAGCATGCGTGATTGACATTCTGTCTGTCCAAAACATCCCGCCTGAAACCTGCTTTAACGTCATCCGGGAGCTCCAACATGACTGACGTTCCCATTTTCCTTAGCTTTTTAGAACGGGACGGTCTTCAGGGCAGAGGAGGTCACGCTGTGGGGTTTCTCTGTAACATGACTAGCTGCGCGTGTGTTTTTTTTAAATCTCGTTAACTTCAAGAGAAAGAAAAAGAGAGCTAGCTCTATCAGTCAGTCTGGTCCTACCTTGATAGCTAGAATTAATTAGTTAGCTGGTGCTATTACTTAATTTGGTCTCCAAAATAAGCACAGATTCTAGTTATGAAGTTTTCTTTATAATTATCTAAATTAAGAAGTTAACACGACATGCACGCGGCACTAGAAGTCCTTTTATAAAATGGTTTATTTCAGTTTAGTCTTAACCTGATAGTTAGCATTTATTTGTTATTTCTATTATTCAGTTTAGTCCTAACCTGATTGCTAGCATTAGTTAGTTAGTTAGTTAGTTAATTCTATTACTCAGTTTAGTCTCAACCTGATTGCTAGTATCAGTTAGTTAGTTAGATAGTTAGTTAGCTGTATTACTCAGTTTAGTCTTAACCTGATTGCTAGTATTAGTTAGTTAGTTGGTTAGTTAGTTAAGTATATTACCCAGTTTAGTCTCAACCTGATTGTTAGTATTAGTTGGTTGGTTAGTTAGTTAGTTAGTTAGTTAGTTCTATTACTCAGTTTAGTCTCAACCTGATTGCTAGTATCAGTTAGTTAGTTAGTTAGATAGGTAGTTAGCTGTATTACTCAATTTAGTCTTAACCTGTTTGCTAGTATTAGTTAGTTAGTTGGTTATTTAGTTAGTTAGCTTTATTACTCAGTTTAGTCGTAACCTGATTGCTAGTATCAGTTGGTTAGTTAGATAGTTAGTTCTATTACTCAATTTAGTCTTAACCTGATTGCTAGTATTAGTTAGTTAGTTAGTTCATTAGCTCCATTGCTCAGTTTAGTCTTAACCCGGTAGTTAGCACTAGTTAGTTAGTTAGTTAGTTAGCTCTATTACTCAGTTTAGTCTTAACCTGGTAGTTAGCATTAGTTAGTTAGCTAGCTAGCTAGCTAGCTCTATTACTTAGATTGGTCTTGACCCGTTAGCATTAGTTAGTTAATTAGTTAGCTTTTTTAGTCTGATTGGTCTTCACAATACAGACAGACAGTAGATAAACAGTGTAGTTGTGTTATTATCTCCGTCGAGAAGCTAACGTCTCACACACATTGTTCTAGATGGACTTTTAGAAAGTGGTTTATCTCAGGTCTGAAATCTGATTGGCTGAGCCGCGTTTGGAAGCCATTGTAAAATCCTCTACATTAATGTTCCAGGTTTTAACCCAGTACAACTGGTACACTATTAGTTACAGTTTGATGTGTTGCATTAATAATAAATTAAATAATTGTTCATAAGAAATAATTAACATTTAATCACTAATAAATCATTAAATAATGTTTACTGATTTTATCATATCGAATTTTATCACTGGTTTCATCACATACGATTTTGCAATAACATTAAACTGTGTACATATATATATATATATATATATATATATATATATATATATAGTGTGTGTGTGTGTGTGTGTGTGTGTGTGGTATAAGTGGGATAATCCACGGCTAGGTGTGTGATTTTAATGCGGCGTGGAGGTAAAGAATCACCCGAGGTGACGCGGAGTGCATTAGAATGGTGTGACGCACGTCTAGCCGTGGACTACCTCGCTTATACCGCGGTCTCCTGCCAGCAGCGACGAGTCACAGCTGACGTCTGCAGCGTAAAACTGGACTGAAAAGATAAAACTAATTTTCGTTAGTCGTTTTTTATATATGGGTCGTTAGATCTAGAATTCTGCCTGCTCTAAATCATACACAGAGATACAGTAGTGCGATGAGGTTATGTTTGTTTGAATGAATTATAATAAATAGTTATTAGAGAGAGAGATAGTGTGTGTGTGTGTGTGTGTGTGTGTGTGTGTGTGTGTGAATTACCTGAAGCTGTGTGTAACTACTGAATGCAGCTGTAACTGTATGTTACTATGGTTACAGTTGTTTAATTAATTTAGAACAGTGATTAAACTGACGGGAACCACCTGTGAATTCAACACACACCCTCCAGCCAATCAGAGTCGAGTATCCGTAGAGCAGGGGTTAAATATATATATATATATATATTTGGATTGAACAGTTTATCACCTGTGGATTCTGAAGCTTCAGTTCTTTCAGGGATAATGGCTAAAGGAACAGGGAGGGTGTCATACTGCAACGCCCCAGTGCATGCTGGGTAGGTGACCTGTGACAGGGCGCCGTATCGATTAAAAAAGCCAGTTCCAGACGAATAGCAGAGGAGAGAGATATTCCTCTCAGGGCTGATCCATAATTCATCTCTCTCTCTCCCTTCCTTTCCTCTCATCTCTCTCTTTCTCTCTATCTCAGTTCCTTTCCTCTCATCTCTCTCTCTCTCTCTCTCTCTCCGTCCCTTCCTTTCCTCTCATCTCTCTCTATCTCAGTTCCTTTCCTCTCATCTCTCTCTCTCTCTCTCTCTCTCTCTCTCTCTCTTCAATGGCCTCTTTTTCCTGAAGGTGAAGTGTGGCTCAGGAGGGACGTTCTGACCTCCGTTTCAGGGCGAGAAGAAAAGGGACAGATTGAGGACCTGCCTCAGACCTGACACTAGGACGGGATCCATCTCATTTTTGATTTAAAAAAAAAAGGCGTGGCCCACTGTAGAGGGATCTGCCCATATGGTGCATCCCAAAATGGCCTCACAGAAAATACAGAAAATACGGAAGAAAACTAGGAATAATTAGGACTTTCATTTACGGACAAATCACAGCCATTTCACATGTGATCATGTGAGTAATATTTAACCAAAGGGTGAGAAAAGGAATGAATGCTGTAGAGAATATAACCCCATGCCCTGCATATGACAAATGCACATTGAAAATGACCAAAGAGTGTAAAAAAACACATGAAAATAAAAGAATCATGTGAAACTGAATCAATCAAAATAAAATAATCGCGTGTGGAAAATGAATCGTGAAAATGACTGAATCATAAAAAAAATCATAAGTGAAAAATGTATCATATGACAAATTATGATTCATGAAATAGTTAGTGATTCTTGTGAAAATAAACGAATCGTAAAAAAATCACGTGAAAATCAATGCATCATCTGAAAATAAATGAATCATATGACAATTTATGATTCATGAAACAGTGAATCATGTGAAAAATAAATCGTGAGAATCATGTTAAAATTAATGAATCATCTTTAAAAAAAAAACGAATAATGTGAACATAAAGGAATCATATGACAATTCATGAATTGTGAAACAGTTAGTGAATCATGTGAAAATAAACAAATTGTGTGAAAATAAATTAACTATATGAAAATAAATGAATCATGAAAATGAATGAATCATGTGAAACTGAATCAAAATCAAAATAATCACATGTGAAACATAAATCGTGAGAATTATTGAATCATGTTAAAAAAAATGAATCATCTGAAAATAAATGAATCATATGAAAATTCATGGATCAGAAAACAATTAGTGAGTCATGTAAAAATAAACGAGTCGTGAAAATGAATGAATCATGTGAAACTGAATCAAAATCAAAATAAAATAATCGCATGTGAAAAATAAATCATGAGAATCATGTTAAAATAAATGAATCATCTTTAAAAAAACGAATCATGCGAACATAAAGGAATCATATGACAATTCATGAATTGTGAAACAATTAGTGAATCACGTGAAAAAGAATGAATCATGAATCATATACAAAGAAAAAAAAATCACATGAAAAGAAATGAATCATTAATAAAAGTGGAAATAAAGGAACCGTGAAAAGAAAATCACTCGAGAATAAAAACATGCACTTCATGTGGAATTCGTTACGAAATCTAGACTTGTGCGAATGATACGTGCGACGTGAAGTGTGTAAAATCCACCCGTGTAAATTTGTGACTTTTCTGTAAGACTGTGTGAGCTGGTCGAGGAGCCTGAGTGACAGTGATGAAGACAGAGAAGCCAATTTAGCATCCCTATCCCTCCCGTGTCAATGCCACGGCTTTAGCTGTCAATCAAACGTCAAATCCCGCCCACGGCAGCCTGGACTGAAGTGGGGATCGATCGTGTGCGGTGCAGTAAGGACAGTAACGTGTCTCTGCTCGCAAAAAAAAACACCAACAATACACACAGTGTTATCTTCTATCTATCTATCTATCTATCTTCTATCCATCATAGCCATTTAGCCGTTTGCGCAGATAAAAAAAAGGGCAAGCGCTGTTATCATTTATCCTTTATCAGATTATTTCAGAGGCATTACTGCTGTTTGATACCAGCAGTATCTGATATCTCAGCCTCGCCGGACATCTCCAGACGGCTACGATGGATTAGCGCCATCAGAGCCAGGCTACGTTCAGCTTTCCTCTCTACATAGCTGCTCGCTTCTTTACGCACCAGGAAGAGCCTTTTCATTAGGTTTGATAAAAAATAAAAAAACAAATTAATAACTAATTAACCGAACAGAACAGAAGAGGATGTGTACCTAGCCTGCTAGCATGTATTAGCTAGTTAGCCAGCTCATCTTTTAAGCTAATTTAAGGTGAGACACTACAGTTAAATAGTCTTTTTTTTTTTTAAACAGATATCACAATTCATCTTCACCAGCTGATTGCTGATATTCATACAAGTATTTATTTATTTTTTTTTTTCCTATTTGTGAGTTTTTTCAAAAATCGACATTTGTTTATGCAAATTAGGCTTTGTCTAATTCTCACCAAAAACGGCGAGGTTCGAATGAAAATGTTTATTTCACCGAGGAGACGCTCTCCTGTTCTTCCTTTCCTGATTAATCAGTTAATGAGCTTTTATTTTTTTTTATATATATATATATATAATTTTGAGATTTTGAGAAACAGTTTTTAAAAAGATAGTGTGGTTTAATGTGTCTCCACTCAAGCTAGTGTGCTTTAATTGATGTGTATATCATAATGACACAATATAAATATAAATATAAATATAAATATAAATATAAATATATTTCAGGTCTGTTTTCTCTGCTAAGCTATGTAGGTTTTTATACTAATTAAGTTATGTGAAGGTTTACGTATGAGTGAGTGTGAGAGCATCTTGAACGAGCAAAAACCACATTAATATGAACACAGCTAAAGTGTGTGTGTGTGTGTGTGTGTGTGTGTGTGTGTGTGTAAGAGAGCATGTGACTTTAAAGCCATCTCATAAAACAAACGTGCAGTAGCTAACATTAGCATCAAAGGTATATTGCCGCTGAATTCCGCATCCTGATTGGTCAGAATAAGAAAAGCTGCGTTTTTGCCTTATTAACTTCACAAGAGAGAGAAAAAAAAAAGAGGCTGGCGAGGGAACGGCTGCTTATAGCTGCTATAATGCAAGTGAGAGCAGGAAGTAACTCATTTCACAGAACATTAAATGTAACTATAAATGGATAAAAAGCATAACGTGTTGTTCTTTAGTAAGTATAAATGGTTGGCATGTTGCTGTCGTATAAGAGGAATAAAACACTTCAGGATGTGCAGTTAGAGGAAAATAATAAACCTTCAGGGCGACAGCAGTGACTTTCCCAACACGCATCGCTGATTATTTTCCTCTAACAGCACGACATGCGGTGTTTTATTTCCTTACACGTGACTGTGGGCTGATGTGAAGAGCTGTGATTTAATATCGTCAAATAAAATGCGCTGTTGCTTTGTTTAAATACAGCAGCGCATCTCTCTTTTCAGGGTTTTATCCCTGTTTTTACTGAGGAAAGGAACAAAGTTGCTTATTTGGACTAAAACTACAGCGCAGTATAAAAGTACATGCATAAAGGGGGAAAAAAAAACACCTGCATAATGAAATAAGCGCAGATCGGACGAAGCGGAGTGCTAATCCCACTCGCTCCTCATCCCTTTTTTTTTTT
>CM040978.1:2304091-2316144 GCA_022985145.1 Pangasius djambal
TGCCTCTGAACAGACCAATCAGAGCACTGCCTCTGAACAGACCAATTATAGCACTGCCTTTAAAGAGACCAATCAGAGCACTGCCTCTGAACAGACCAATCAGAGCACTGCCTCTGAACAGACCAATTATAGCACTGCCTCTGAACAGACCAATTACAGCATTGCCTTTAAAGAGACCAATTAGAGCACTGCCTCTGAATAAACCAATCAGAGCACTGCCTCTGAACAGACCAATCAGAGCACTGCCTCTGAACAGACCAATCAGAGCACTGCCTTTAAAGAGACCAATTAGAGCACTGCCTCTGAATAAACCAATCAGTGCACTGCCTCTGAACAGACCAATCATAGCACTGCCTCTGAACAGACCAATTACAGCACTGCCTTTAAAGAGACCAATTAGAGCACTGCCTCTGAATAAACCAATCAGAGCACTGCCTCTGAACAGACCAATTATAGCACTGCCTTTAAAGAGACCAATCAGAGCACTGCCTCTGAACAGACCAATCAGAGCACTGCCTCTGAACAGACCAATCAGAGCACTGCCTCTGAACAGACCAATCAGAGCACTGCCTTAAAAAAAATGCACCACATCAATCAGTTCATTAAGCTTTATCTAACCCTAACCCCTTTTTTTCTTTTACCAATTCCTCAAAAATTAAATGCTGGATTTTTAAAGTAAAAATTGGATGAATTGTAATGAGTCTGAGAGTTTTGTTGGACCTTTTGCAGTTAAAGGTGTCATTAAGCAACAAGTGCTAGCCCTGTGCTAACCCCACCCCTCAAACTATCCCTCCCTTAATGTTCAGAAGTTTACATGAAAACGAATACGAGCATGAGTGTGTCTAAACGTCTGCGCTGCCAGACTCCCCGGGCAGTGGCGTAAACACACGCTAAAACTCTGCAGTCTCAGTTTGTTAGCACGTAGCTTCTGTGTCTCGCTGACAAGCTGTCGTGTTCGTCACTCTTCTTAATCTCTCTCGCTTTCATCGACCATTTCACATTCATGCACTTGATATTATTATTCAGCCCCGTTTCCCCGGAGAGGGAATTAGCAAACGAAAACAACGCCTGCCTCCGCTAATCCCTGTCTGTTAGCAAAGACTGCGTGACTGCTCGCCACATCCTCACCCAAATCTGCATCGATTCAGGAAGTGTGTTAGAGCTTTGTCCAACACACACACACACACACACACACACACACACACAGACGCTGTTAGCACTGTTTGTGTGCCAGAGTCTGTCTGTGGCTTACTGTACTGAACTGAATGTACATCATGTTCAGATGTAACAGCTGCGCTAGCTTCCTGCATGAGTGCTAATCTAAAAAAAATATTAAAGAAATACCATTTATTGTTTGGGTTTAGATACTGGGGTGTGATTTTTTTTTAAAGAAAGTGAATTCATCTATTTTTTTTATTTCTGTTTATGGAGTTTCTAGTGTGTGCTAGCTAAGGACATACTAGCTAATAACATTAAGCTACGTCCACAGATGCTAACATCATTTTTTTTAATTATTCCTGCTAGGACAGTATTTAATTTTTTTTATTTATGAATTATTACACGTTTAAACCCACCATGAGTAAGGTTTTCTTAAGCGATTCCTAATAGATAGATAGAACAAATTGCGCCGTATTCAGAGTTAGAGACTCCAAACGTTAAGTCGGTATTGACGTGGGGAAAGTTCCTCATATTCAGAGTCGGGTTACACACGTCCTTAAATGGATTTTCTGAGCTTCTGATTGAGATTAATAAAATCACCTGAGTTTAGTTTATGTGTCTACGGTTTTCAGATTTTTCTTCAGGAGAAGCATCCGAGACGGGCTTTTCAGTAGCGTCTAGACGACCAGCTTTAAACACAAACACTCACCTTTAAACCTGAGAGAAAATACGGACTGACGAAGGAAATAGCGTTACGATGTAACATAAAAGCAAGACACAATTACAGAATGAAAAATAACTTAAGGAAGGGATGAGATCCTAAACTATAATGTGTGTAGAAGCTATTTTAGCACACTTTTAATTCTGTTTTGAGAAGCCACTTGGTCTTGGAGGCAATGCGATACCAAACTGTGTTAATGCAAACAAGTGATTCTGGTTGGTCCGTGATGGCGGCCGCTGTATCGTTCCAGCGGAGTGATTTACAAGAAAGATTTATAGGTGCAATAGACGCTTTATTTTAGTTCCATTATCCTCAAAGCTCCAGCACAAAACTAAAGGAGGTTATGTAAGGTAATTACGGGCTAACACACACTCGCTCACACACACCCACATTCAGTTTCCTCTTCGGCCGTCTCTGACTCTGTGTTTGAAAAAGACGTCACGCAGCACAGACCCCCTACAGAGACGAGGAGCAGGTCACCTCGATATCACAAGTAATCAGAGCCTGAGTTTCACTGCAGCACAAATAACACAGCCTGGGACCTAATCAGAGTCAGCTTAAAGGCAAAAAATGACAAATTCACACACACACACATACACGACTGCACAGAGCTGTAAAACTCTGGATACACACGCTGACAAAATATTAGCATCAAAATTAGGACAGTAATTCTTACAGAGAACTGTGTGTGTCAGTCTCAGTGAAGGGGGCGTGGCCTCTGTGTGTCAGTCTCAGGGAAGGAGGCGTGGCCTATGTGTGTCAGTCTCAGTGAAGGGGGCGTGGCCTCTGTGTGTGTGTTAATCTCAGTGAAGGAGGTGTGGCCTCTGTGTGTGTTAATCTCAGTGAAGGAGGCGTGGCCTCTGTGTGTGTGTTAATCTCAGTGAAGGAGGTGTGGCCTCTGTGTGTGTTAATCTCAGTGAAGGAGGCGTGGCCTCTGTGTGTGTGTTAATCTCAGTGAAGGAGGCGTGGCCTCTGTGTGTGTGTTAATCTCAGTGAAGGGGGCGTGGCCTATGTGTGTCAGTCTCAGTGAAGGAGGCGTGGCCTCTGTGTGTCAGTCTCAGTGAAGGAGGCGTGGCCTCTGTGTGTCAGTCTCAGTGAAGGAGGCGTGGCCTCTGTGTGTCAGTCTCAGTTAAAGTAGCTCTAAACAAGGAATTTTTACAACAAGCTAAGAGATGTATGATTTTTGATCAGATTTGATTTGATAAATACACTATTACTCCCCCCACTCACACACACACACTCACACACACACACACACTCACACACACACACACTCACACAGGGAAGCGGTGACTCAGTGCGAGTCAGGTGGATGTTGGCCATTAGTTTAGCTGGAGAGGCCCGCGTAATTACGCCTGGCATTTTGACAAGTGTTTGCTGGAGTGAAGGTCAACTGTGTGTGTGTGTGTGTGTGTGTGTGCGCGTGTGTGTGTGTGGGAGAGATTCATGCTAATCTCACAGCGAGACACTCCACCATCGCTCTATTCCAATTAGAGAGAGACACGGGGGAGGGGGAAACTGAGACAGGAGTGCAGTTTCATCCACCTGCTTTTACTTTTACATTTATTCATTTGGCCGAGGCTTTTATCCGGAGAGAGTTACAGCTGAGGCAGAGCCCAGGCCGAGCGCTTCAGGGTTAAGGCCACTTGCTTAAGGGCTCAGCAGCTCTCTGGCTATCCGGGGATTTGAACTGACAACCTTTTGATCACTAGCACAGAAGTTTAACTACCGAGTTTCCTATTGCTCACAATGATTATGCATGAAAAGTGGCTGAACTTCATCTGTATCAGCCGAAGTATCGGCTCCGGTGAGGTGGAAACGGCGAGTCAGGAATATGGGATGACAATATTCTGAAATCTATAACTAGAAATGGATTAAAAAGTCATTTAAAAAAACGTTTAATTGCTGTTAAACTGCTGTGCTACAAGAGGAACTAAACACTTCAGGAAGTGCTGTTAGAGGAAAATAATCAACTCCACGTCATCACACCACCACATTATTGATGATTTTCCTACAACGGCACAACACCGAGTCCTTACGTATCTAACTAATTAAGTGTCCGTTTAATTATTACATTTAACAAAATATACGTGTCTAGCTGGCTAGCCTTACAGATGTTTTGGTAGCTAAACAAAAATAGCTAATAAGCAAGATAGCTATGGAATTGTGTTACACTAAGAGGTGAAGAAGACGCGAGCGAGCGCAGGTGCTGTAATAAAAGGTGATAAAGCGCAGACGGAGACACTCTCCACAGAAATAAAGTGAGGAATTAGCATTCGAGAGCGCAGACGCTCATCATTCATAATTTCTGCGAGGCGAGCGGGAGGCTGATGATGTTGACTTAACATTTTGTCTGACATTTTAGTTTGACGAGGCCAGCCATTACCTCTCTCTACACACTAGAAGAGGTTCTAACACACACACACACACACACACACACACACACACACACAGAGCAAACAGCTACAGAATAAGGTTTCATAACAAATTATTATAATGATGTAGATAAAGATGTAAAGAGCCTTATGCTAGGAAATAAAACATCAGCCTTATGCTATTAATTTAATGTGTTCATCAGGAGAAGCCATTACACATATTCCTGAAACACAACACCACACCAGCTGAGCAGCCTGCCTTCATCATCATCATCATCATCACCATCACCACCGTCACCATCATCATACACCACCACCACCATCACCAAAATCATCACCACCGTCATCACCACCATCATCACCAACACCTTCATCACTGTCAACATCATCATCACCAAAATCACCACCATCACCAGAATCATCACCACCATCATCAACAACACCATCATCATTGCCATCACCATCACCTCCATCATCATCATCACCATCATCACCAAAATCATCACCACCATCATCATCACTGTCAACATCATCATCACCATAATCATCATCATCACCATCATCACTGTCAACATCATCATCACCATCTTCACCATCATCACCAAAATCATCACCACCATCATCATCACTGTCAACATCATCATCACCATAATCATCATCATCACCATCATCACTGTCAACATCATCATCACCATCTTCACCATCATCACCAAAATCACCACCGTCATCACTAGAATCATCACCTCCATCATCACCAACACCATCATCATTGCCATCACCACCATCATCATCATCACCATCACCATCATCACTGTCAACATCATCATCTTCACCATCATCACCAAAATCACCCCCATCATCACTGTCAACATCATCATCATCATCACTATCTTCACCATCATACACCATTATCACACACCATCACCAACACCATCATCATCGCCATCATCACCAACACCATCACCACCATCAGGAGAGAGAAGAGGGCCTTACAGTGTACACTTACACTGTGTGTGTGTGTGTGTGTTTAAAGCAGAGCGTCTGATTGGTCAGCTGTAAAAGCCCACTGTGACATCATCAGGTGGAAGTTAAATTCCACAACATTTCATTCAATGTTTTAAAGATTACTAAATTTAACCGAAATCACAGAAAATAGCTGAATGAATCACTTGAACTGTGCGCAGCAGGTGAGCTGGGACCGAACACTAACACACACTCTACACACACACACACACACACACCCACACACACACACACACACACACACACACACACACACAGACGCTATCTTTTACTTGGCAATGATTTCATAATGTGATGCTTGTTTGACCTGACTGGTGCAGATTGAGCAGTGAAATGCAGCCGTGTGTGTGTGTGTGTGTGTGTGTGTGTGTGTACCTGCCACTCGGGCCAGCAGTGCTGTGGTGATGTTCCCAGCGTTGGGCTTCACTCTGAACGTTACTGCAGGACCCAGAACCCTGAGCAAGACAGAGAACAAGTCTCAGAACAAAAGGTCTTGATTCCTGAAACATTCTGTGTGAGTTTGTGTATGTGTGTGTGTGTGTGTGTGTGTGTGTGTGTATAGAGTGTGTGTGTGTGTGTGTGTGTGTGTATAGAATGTGTGTGTGTGTGTGTGTGTGTGTGTGTATAGAATGTGTGTGTATGAAATTTTATTTTTTTTTAAAATCAACTTTTCATAAAAGTGTTGCGTGACCTCATGCACCTCCTGACCAATCAGATGTCAGGTTTGGGCTACAAGCAAGAAAACCAAAGAACCATGGAGGATAGCGTGCAGGTGAAGAGCGAGTTTTGTTTTGTTTACAACATGCTGAATTATAAATATTACACTGATAAGATTGCAACGTTGCTGTAGGTAAAAATAACCGTGTGTGTGTGTGTGTGTGTGTGTGTGTGTGTGTGTGACGTGACATCTCACTTTTAATAAAGCTAGTGATAAAGCTAGTGTACAGAATGAGCTCCGCGGGTGAGAACTGGGAGGTTATGGCTAGAGTGAGCGCCTCCACTTTACAGTCTCTTGGTAACATGACAAGCTGCGTTTTTTTGTCTTATTAATTTCAAGAAAGAGACAAAAGAGAGACAGAGAGGAAGTGACTGCTATAATGTTTATAGCTGCTATAATGTAAGTAAGAACAGGAAGAATGGAAAGATGGAAAGAACAATAGAAAGAAAGAACAATAAAAACAAAAGAAAATGTAAGAAATGATAGAAGACGGTGATTATTTTCCTGTGACAGCACGATGCAGTGTTTTCTTTACTTGACCTCATTTTCTATCTTTATGTCATGAGATGTGAAAGTAAGATAAATGTGAGAGCTGAAATCAGACTAGTGCAGTGAGAGCTGAGATCAGACCAGCACAGTGAGAGCTGAGATCAGACCAGCGCAGTGAGAGCTGAGATCAGACCAGCACAGTGAGAGCTGAGATCAGACCAGCGCAGTGAGAGCTGAGATCAGACCAGCACATGAGAGCTGAGATCAGACCAGCGCAGGAATCAGACTAGCGCAGTGAGAGCTGAAATCAGACCAGCACAGTGAGAGCTGAGATCAGACGAGCACAGTGAGAGCTGAGATCAGACCAGTGCAGTAATCAGACCAGCGCAGTGAGAGCTGAGATCAGACCAGCGCAGGAATCAGACTAGCGCAGTGAGATCTGAAATCAGACCAGCACAGTGAGAGCTGAGATCAGACCAGTGCAGTAATCAGACCAGTTCAGTGAGAGCTGAGATCAGACCAGTGCAGTAATCAGACCAGTTCAGTGAGAGCTGAGATCAGACCAGCACAGTGAGAGCTGAGATCAGACCAGCACAGTGAGAGCTGAGATCAGACCAGCACAGTGAGAGCTGAGATCAGACCAGTGCAGTAATCAGACCAGTTCAGTGAGAGCTGAGATCAGACCAGCACAGTGAGAGCTGAGATCAGACCAGCACAGTGAGAGCTGAGATCAGACCAGCACAGTGAGAGCTGAGATCAGACCAGTGCAGTAATCAGACCAGTTCAGTGAGAGCTGAGATCAGACCAGCGCAGTGAGAGCTGAGATCAGACCAGTGTAGTAATCAGACCAGCGCAGGAGGAAGTGGGCGTGGCAGGTGGGCGGGGATTAAGTGTGAAGGTGGTTACTGTGTGATGCAGTCGGTTCACTCACACCGCCGCAGAGCCACAGGTGTGGAACTAAATGCCTGAGAAGGACAAGGTCACAGAAATGCTTTCACAAACTGAGAATTCAGCGCCACGGAGAATAAAACTCAGCCTGATCTGTAGCTTTTCAACAACACACCTCCGGACACGCAGGCTGTCAGCGTTAGATCAGACAGTGAGGGGAAGGAAAGAGGGATGGCAGAGTCGCAAAAGAAATGATGCCCGGCGTGGGGAGGCTCCACGGCTCTGAAGGAGCAAAATAAATCAGCCTTGATCTGAGGACAAGATTCTGAGATTCCTTCTCCTTCACGGAGCAGAGACACGAGGAAGTTAGTGGAGGAGAGAAAGAGTCTGAGAGCAAGAGATGACAGGAGGAGAGAATAGAGCAAAACCAGAGAGCGAGAACCAGACAGACTGAGAGAGAGAGGATGAAGGAATGCATCATGCAAGAAAGAAAGAAAGAAAGAAAGAAAGAAAGAAAGAAAAATTGAAAAGATGGAAAAATTATAAAAAAAAAAACAAATGTTCGAAAGAAAGAAAGAAAGAAAGAAAGAAATTGAAAAGATGGAAAAATTATAAAAAAAACAAATGTTTGAAAGAAAGAAAGAAAGAAAGAAAGAAAGAAAGAAATTGAAAAGATGGAAAAATTATAGAAAACAAATGTTTGAAAGAAAGAAAATAATGGAAGGAAGGAAGGAAAGAAAGAAAGAAAAGGGAAGATAGAAAAAAGAGAGAAAACAAATGTTTGAAAGAAAGAAAGAAAGAAAGAAAGAAAGAAAGAAAGAAAGAAAGAAAAAGAAAAATGAACCACAGCACCGTTCAAGTGGAGCAGTGTGGAAGTTAGTTGAAGAAAGTATAAAGAGAGCACTGAAGGAAAGAAATCAAGAGCAAGGGAGAGGACCAGAGACAGACAGAGACAGACAGAGACAGACAGAGATAGAAAGAGAGAAAGAGAGAGAGAGAGAGAGAGAGAGAGAGGAACAGGGAATGGATCTGTCACCAGAGAAAATCCCATTCACACGTCTGCGGGAGGTGAGAGGTGAAACCTGTCAGCCTCCTGACTCACACGCTGGAACATTTCTTTATAAAGTCTCCACTTCGACTTTCTCTCGGAGTGAAAGGTAACCTGACCCCGTCACTTCCTCGCCCCTGCCCCGCCCCTTCCTTGCCCTGCCCCGCCCCTTCTTCGCCCCTTCCCCGCCCCCGCCTCGCCCCTTCCCCGCCCCCGCCTCGCCCCGCCCCTGCCTCCTCTCTTCAACGGGAAACACAACGATGGAGAGATCCTGAGGATCATAAGTAATAAAACTCAGCCCACGCATTCGTCTCATACCTGCAGAGACACAAATGAAACTCACTCACCTTTATGTCCACGACACTCAGGTTTCCACTGTTGTGTCCCAACACACACACACACACACACACACACACACACACACACAGTACCACCTGCTAGCGTTTTTAGCTTGTCCTAGCTTCCACTGGTGCTATTGCTAATCCTACTACTCTTTCATAATCTCCACTCACCTCTTAATACCTTCAGCCTACGCTGGTCCAGTGCTAGTCTCTGTTATCTTAGCTGTGTCTTAGCTTAACCTGGCCCTGTCCTAGCCTCTACTAGCATGTCTTAGCTGACCAATAATAGCCTTCACTTGTCATATGCTAATTAACATCCACTTATCTGCCATATCATTAACTATATCAATGCTAATTTCATTTGGTCCTAAGCTAATTCCTACCTCAGAAGTATGTATATTATTCTAACCCTGTGTTAACATGGCCCTAAATTTTAGCCTTCACTATTTAGCCCTATATTAGCATAACCTGGTCCTTTGATAGTCTTTGTTGCTATTATTTTAATATTCTCTGGCTTTGTGCTAGCCTGTCTAGCATTTTTTTGGCTGGTGTTAACCATTTCACATGACATGTGCTAGTCTTTACAGATCCTGTCCTAGCTTAAACTGGCCCTGCTAGCATGGCCCTAAACTTCAGTGGTCTGATTTAGCCTTCACTGACTGCTCTCTTTTAACCTAGCATTCACTGACTAGCCTTGACTAGCCCTATATTAGCTGGTCATTTGATAGTCTTTGTTGTACCTATTTTAATGTACTGCTCTGTACTAGCCTTCACTTACCCCATCTTAGCTTCTCCTGGCTTTTTGCTAGCAATTACTAATCTACTATCCTATCACAGTATTTACTGAGTTGTACTAGCCTCAACCGCTCTCGGTTAATATGGAGCTAGTCTTTGCGTTTTATAATTCTGAGCGTTATTAGCCTAAACTGGTGTGTTGATAAGCTTTATTACCCCTGGTTTTTGTCTCCTGATTTTACGCTAAGATTTTAATGCCTATTTTAGTCTTTATTAGTCTATACTAACATTTACTCATCCCTGTCTTAGCTTCTACTGCTGCTATATTACTATCTATTGGCCTTAACCTTCATTGGTTTGCTGTAGACGTCACTGACAAGTGTTTGCTAGCCTTATATTAGCCTAAATTGATGCTAGGATAGCCATGTCTAAGTCACTATTGTAGGCATTGGCCCTTTGCTAACCTCCAGTGATCCTCTGTAGTTTTTACTGATTTTATGCTAACATCCACTGTTCCTATGCTAGCTGAGCACTAGCCCTAGGCCAGCCTTCCTAATGTCAATTTGCCCTATGCTAGGGAGCTCAGTTTGGCTCAGTCTTAGCTAATACTTTCACTGACCTTTTGCTAACTTCCCGTTTTAGCCTAAACTAACCCTAACCCTTCTGCTAGTATAGCATACCTCTGTGTTAGCTTGGCCTAGACCTGTTCTCTATTCATGGCAGTGTATCAGAATTATAAAACGCTTGCCTTGGAAGCACATGAATACAGCACTCTCCGGCTCACGCTGCCATCCTCAGAGATAACCTACTGAACCTGTGAAATGTCACATCCCTGGCTTCATACGGCGTGATAATGCAGAGCGAGAACAAAACGCTGTGTGTGTAGGGGGAGAGAGAAGGAAAGTGTTCTTGTTATACATGCTTTGTTATTATTAGTAGCATTATTAGCATTGCTCTTATAGATCTTATCACCTTGTAATTGCTTTGGCAATATTGCAGAGCAACAGAGGATCTTGGTGGAAAGTGTTTGCTCCTGTGTGTATAAAAGTGTGTGGGAGATGCTGAAACAGTCGTGTGTGTGTGTGTGTGTGTGTGTGTGTGTGTGTGTGTGTGTGTGTGTTTGAGTGGGTACATCACTCCCCCAGCTGGTTGGACGATGCATGAACTCCTACGTCATGCCTGGAGTTTCTCTTTCATAACTTCAAACTAGTGTAAAGACACCACCTTTTTAGTGTGTTATAAATATCTCATAATGACACATTACCTATATGAACAGAATTTTGGCAATATACAGTAATCATTATCAATGCCATATTAGGTGCACTCATGAAAATCTTTTCAGTTTTTACTTAGTTTGAACGATGCTGAACGCTGGTTCATGCTTTCATAACCTCACACTTAGATTACTGTAATTCCTTCTTCTTTGGCATTTCTGTTTAAAACCCTCTGTACAACCCTTCTGATTATCACGTTTACATACAGTATAAACTTTAGTTTCCTTTAGTACTAAGATCTGTACATAAAGACATGTAAATATTGTTTCCTTTATTTTTTTTCACTTGGTAACTAATGGGGAAAATACTGTCATGACAGACTCATGCTGATTAGAGGGTACTGTACAAATCACAGCCAGTCATTCGTAAGCAGGAAAATGTATTTGCGTGATTGGTGTGAGTTGAAGGAGGTGTGTTTTCAAAGATATAAGAGAGTCAAAATGGTGGACAAACCAGAAGTGCCTTCACGTGAATGGTAGATACATAGAAGTTACAAGCTAAAAGCATAGACTGTCTTTAAGGAACTGTGTGAGGAAGTTATTTGTTTAATTTTTTGAGGCTCACCAAAGCTACCTAGCAGGTAGCTAATTTTGGACTAAATAGACAGGACAAAGCCTCGTTAGTTAGCTTGCTGAAGGCAAGGCTAGGAGAAAGGTTGAGCAAGCAGCGCTAGCTAGAGTACACAGAGCTTGCCAACTTGTGAACTTGTGTTGTGGTAATGTGTTGTGTTAGGCATTTGTTTGTGTCTGATGTATGCATCCTACTGTTCTGTCCTGAACAGAATTGAGTCAAGTCATAGGTGTCATAGTCATATTCAAAATTGAGTTGACCTTACGCATACCAAACATTCAGCACACATTACCCATGTACTCCAACAGTTACATGGGCTACTTCTCTCACAGAGAATCAAATCCTTGCCTTTCTTATCGCTCTGAGTTCCTGTGCCCTGTACCCCTGCTCTGACTCTCAGGTCCACCAGTACTGGTCTAATGGTGGTGCCTAAGACCACACTGACATCAACCTTTTAGTGCTTTCACCTCCAAACATTGTAATTCCATCCCTCAGAGCCAAACATTGTAATGCCGTCCCCCAGAACCAAACACTGTAATGCCATCCCCCAAACATTGTAACGCCATCCCCCAGAACCAAACATTGTAACGCCGTCCCCCACAACCAAACATTGTAACGCCGTCCCCCAGAACCAAACATTGTAATGCCATCCCCCAGAACCAAACATTGTAATTCCAGTCTCCCAGAACCAAACATTGTAATGCCATCCCCCA
>CM040978.1:2316244-2321244 GCA_022985145.1 Pangasius djambal
CCAGAACCAAACATTGTAATGCCATCCCCCCAGAACCTTCGTGACCTACACTTCCTTCTCTTTCCCATTTTAACATAACCTTTTCTCCCAACACTTTTCCCTTTCTTCTTCCTTCTAGTCTTGTTACCTACCAGCATACAGCCAATGCATGTTGGAACAACAGGTCATTGAAGGCTTCAGCAGACCAGAGCAAATGGTCATTAGTATAGGGTCCCGACTGGAGCAGAAAAAGGATATCACTAGAACACCCCAGGTTACCCCAGAGCTCCCAGAGAAGCATTTTCACAAAAAGCCCACTCGTTTCTCCTTAACAAACCCAATGCCTTCCAATATAAAAATAGATCACCCAGAACTTTATCACCCCCTCAACCTATCACCTCTTCAATCAAACTTAACACCTCCTACCTTCAAATCTGCCACCTCACACCTAGCATCCCTGCCACATTAACCCACTATTCTAATTGGCTATGAAGTCTCACAGATATCTTGAAGAAGTGCTTGGCCCCTGGGCTACTTCACTCCTCCTCTACTACTGTTCTTAGTCCTAAAATGGACAAAATAACAGTCCTAGTTCTAAGAAAATCTTGGAAGGCCTTACCCTCTCCCTTCTTAATCCTTCCCTGATTTAATTCAGACGTTCTACTTTTGTGTCTGTCTGCCTGGCAAGGGGTCAAGAACGACAGTGCAGATCTCGGAGGGGAGCCTGAGGCAGCGGGGATGTAATTGCAGATTCTTTTTATGTAGGCCTCTCTAAAGAATGCTGTCAGAGCAGGCAGCTTGATCAAAAGCAAAGGCAGCCATGGTAATGAGAGACAAATCCATAATCATTACCTGAAAGCCCGGCTGAGGTCAAAGCCATAAAATAACCAGAACTCCAGTGAACTGAGAAACAAGGTATGCAGGAATCTAGGAAATGAGTAAATTAGTAATGAGGAATGTACAAACACTGGAAATGGCTTAGATATGCTGTAATGTGAAAGACTTTGCAAAGGCACAAGACAAACAAAGGCATGTATAATACAAAGGATAATAGGTACAGGCGCAGGTTTAGGACCAGATAAATGGAAGATGTCAGAAAAGTCAATCAGCTTTGCAACCAAAGTGCATATATACTTACATAAATGTATTAGAATGTTTTAAAAAAAAAAATGAAGCAGACTCAAATCTAAGACATGCAAAAGGATTTTTTTCCATTGTCATCAATATATGTGTACCTCAAAGCTGTATGCTCGGCCCTCTGTAATAATTCATTTAAGCCAACAGCTACACTTCTGAGGATTCTTTGGGTCAAAAAAAACCCCCATGATTCATGTAGCCACAACTTTCATCATACGTCTACGTATATTCCCCTATGAAGCAGGTCATTTCAGGAATGTAGTGTTTCCATCTTTATTTGCTCAAAGACTACATTTTACACCAGTAAAAAGTAAAAATCAACATTCCACAAACGTCACAAGAGAAATTAATGGAGAAATTTGAACCCAGTTAAGTCCATTATACCAAAGAAAACAAATACACACAGCCTATGTGAAGATCTGTTATCCTACACTAGCAATGTTTTCGCTCAAACCAGCACTGTTGAAGCCTCTACTCTGATAACCTTTACTTACTGTGCTAACATTCTTTGGCCACGTGCCATCCTACACTATCCCTGCATTAGCTTCCATTGACCTTCACTGGCCTTCACTATCTTATGCTAACATCCTCTGGCCTTAAGGCTATTCTGACCTGTGATATATTTTACTGTGAAGTGGACACATACAGAGCTCCTCTGATACAAGGCTAAACTGTAGCATAGTTTCTAGTTTCTGAATGTGTTGCTCTAATTTCCAGTTGTCTCTGATCATCTTAGTGTCGAAGTATCTTATGAGGTTAGGACGAAAGCCTAGCTTTGGCTACATAATATTAGCTATAACCTTCTAGAGGCAATTTCAAGTAGCAAGTCCACCTGTGATCATGTTTTAGGGCCTGACAAAAACATACAGAAGGATATATTCTAATATATAGATTATACTGTATATTACTCCATAGATAAATCATTGGAGTTAACCCCTTTGGATCTAATGGTCACGTGATTTTGTTTTTCTTTAAGGTCTTTAGATTTTTCTATAGTTCCAGGGGTCACTTTTTGGTCAATAACTTTTTGGTAAATGCTAATACTCTGTATGTATGCTAGTACATAATATACAATAGTTATAGTGAGTGATGGCTAATCTAGAGAGTGAAGCCTAACCCTCGGAGTGAAAGCTAGTATATAATATAAAGTGCAGTGAGTACGAGTGAGTAATGGCTAATCTAGAGAGTGAAAGCTAACTGTCGGAGTGAAAGCTGACCTAGTGAAAGAACGCTAGCCTTGTGAGGAAAAGTTAAAGCACTGCGTGAAAGGCAACTGGCAAAAGCTAACCTAGCAAGAAACAGCTAGATTAGCATGCAAATGCAAACCCCACCAGCAAATGCAAACCTGTAGGCATGTTTTAGGGACAAATGCTCGAATATACAGTTATCAGTTTTGGATCTAAATTATAGCGATGTCAGGTTTAAGACTGTTGCTCCCAAATATGGATTCCTGAAAGGTTTTGAAAGTTTGGTATAATTTCTTTGTTGATCACCTTAAATAAGAGTCATCTGGGCAATCAGATTTTTTGACATCCGAGCTGTTTTTGTCTGCCATGTTTGTTAGTGATATAAATTGTGATGATATAGATACTTTATTTAAATACATTTTGGCTCTGGGAAGTCAACCAAAGTGTCTATTTACTGGCTAATAGAAGAAAAATATATGTGTGATATGAAAACTTACATTTTCTGTTTGGAACTACCGTACAAATATCGAGTATAAGGGGTTATACAGCAAAAGACGTTAATGCTTAACTGCTCAGCTCTGTGCTTGACTTGTAAGCCATGCTGGATCAAATGTAATGAACAACACAGAGGTATTAAGCGAGCTCTGCCATGCGATAATGTCCCAAGGATTTCTATTCAATATGATCTACAAGCTATGACACGATCTCATAAACCTAGAGCAATTCTGACGCAGGCGAGTTCTATTCGTAACAGACGTAAAAACACTAAGCATGGGCTTCACGCCAAAACTTTGCGAGCCATCCTCGTTGATTCCTGCAGCCGTCTGAGCATTCTCAGCACATGAAGAGGGTTCATGAGGAACACAGTGATATAAACTCTGGAAAAGAGTGCATTGAGTGAAAAATGAGTCATCCTAAAGTATCAGAGCTCAAGGATAGTCCTACGTCCGTGAACGCAGAGCATAAACGCACATTATTCTCCCACTTGAGTTATTATATAATATATTGAGTGATTATATCAATAATATGTGACCGTGTGAAAATGTGTGAAATATAATACATCAAGTATCTAAAAACCACGCGATTTCCTACACAATTCACGTGATTTTCTTTACACGTGATTCGTTTATTTTCACGGGATTTAGTTGGTCATTAGTTCTTTTTTTTTTAATTATTAGTTTAACGTGAGCTTTTGAACACGTGAGATTGTTCGTTTATTGTCATGTGTTTACTTGAATTCACATTTGTGTTTTCAGATAGATAGTAAGACAGACAGAGAGATACACAGACAGAGAGAGAGACACAGATAGATAGATAGATAGATAGATAGATAGATAGATAGATAGATAGATAGATAGATAGGGAGAGAGAGAGAGGCAGACAGGCAGACAGAGAGAAAGAGAGAAATAGACAGACAGACAGACAGAGAGAGAGACACAGATAGATAGACACACAGACACATAGATAGATAGATAGATAGATAGATAGATAGATAGATAGATAGATAGATAGATAGACACAGGTTGATAGATAGATAGAGAGAGAGAGAGAGAGAGAGAGAGAGAAAGGCAGACAGGCAGACAGAGAGAAAGAGAGAAATAGACAGACAGACAGACAGAGAGAGAGACACAGATAGATAGACAGACAGACACATATATAGATAGATAGATAGATAGATAGATAGATAGATAGATAGATAGATAGATAGAGCGAGAGATAGACAGAGAGAGAGACATACACATAGATAGATAGCCAAACCAACAGAGATAGAGAGAGAAAGACAGAGATAGATAAACATATAGGTTGATAGATAGACAGAGAGAGAGACAGACAGATAGAAAGATAGATAGATAGATAGATAGATAGATAGATAGATAGATAGATAGATAGATAGATAGATAGACAAACCGACAGAGAGAGAGACAGAGAGAGAGAGAAAGACAGAGATAGATAGATAGACAGACAGACAGACAGACACATAGATCGATAGACAGATAGAGAGAGAGAGACAGATACAGAGAGAAAGACAGAGATAGATAAACATATAGGTTGATAGATAGACAGAGAGAGAGACAGACAGAGAGAGAGACAGACACATAGATAGATAGATAGATAGATAGATAGATAGATAGATAGATAGATAGATAGATAGATAGATAGATTAATGCAGATGTTTTCAGCGTACACGCCCAGCAGCATTTTTGGTTTGTTTTTGTTTTTTTGGGGGTTTTTTTTGTTTACTGCCATGCAGTCTGAAACTAAATCAAACTAAATCACAAACGAACCAAAAGAATCAATTTCACTCTGATTAGCAGTCAGTAAATGGATGAATAGGTGTGCAGGCAGACTCAGAAGAAGAACAGATAGAGATGTATATGTGATGAGGGTTTGATTATAAGAAATCTGTAGTGAAATGAGGCTTTTGGATCTGGACGTCATTTTCCTGTATAAAAAAAAAAAAAAAAAGTACAGAGCTTTAAACGCACAACACACTCATTATGAAACGCTCGCTAATCAAGCCACAGCTTTCCACCAAGGGGGAGGCTTAAAAAAATAACACACACCTACGCACTTTCTATTTTATATCAAACACACTCTCTCGCTCTCTCTCTCTCTCTCTCACACACACACACACACACACACACACACACACAGTCAATATTCCTATAGGTCAAACACAGTTACACAGTGCAACTT
>CM040978.1:2323744-2349025 GCA_022985145.1 Pangasius djambal
CGTGGTGAACTCTAGCGAGAAAGTCATTTGATTCTGAATTGATTCGACTGCAGGAAGTGAGTCAGACATGCCGTGTGTAGATTTTTGTAGATGTTAGCTGCTAAATTGAGCCGAAGCACAGACCGAGGAATACATAAAAAGAGAAAATATACACCCACAAAATGTTTAACGGTTAATACTTTCTCTCCCCTGTCAATCACAGCAGCACTAGCCAATCGTGGCTGTCTGTGAGATCATGTATGCGGAAGAGGGCAAACAGCACTCCGCTTCTGTCACTCAGCATAAGCAGCAGTTTGAAAAGATGTGGTCGCCTGGCTTTACATGTCTCAGAGGAACCACGTGTTAGCTGTCATCCTACCCGGTTGGTAGCTGTCGTGTGATAGGGCAGAGCTGACTGGTGGGCGGGGATTGGCTGAGTTGAGGAGGAAATGGGGAAAGCTTTGCCAGAAGTTATAGGAAGATCACTGAAGTTATGTCCTCTTCAGCTGTACACAATATGATTTTTGGACCAGATTTAGTGTTCATACATTAAAGTAAAGGAGCTCTTTGATCATGAGTTGACATCGGTGGTCTTAGCACACATAATGATTTAGTGCCACTGGGACCAAAGACAGTTGAAGGAGAAAGTCCTGTTAGTTCCCATCTTTGAGTGTAAGCGCTGCTATAACGCTCATCTGAAATCCACCAACAGGAGAACAGCACAGGATGACGTGAAACTCACGGGACAGCTACGAAGACGGTAGCGGCGACGGAGAAACGTAAGCTAGTGGACTTATTAAGGAGCTTCTCGAGCTCACGGTGAAGGATCTTTGTGTTTGTGCGAGATCGATGACTTAAGCAGAACCTAGTCATTTTCTTTAATCACAGGTCTATCGTTAGAGGATCTTCATGGTATAATCTGACATGGAGAACACAAGCTACCACAGAATCTGATTTCATGGGGATCTTGTGCGATGTGCGATGCGATGAGTAATAATCTTAAAAGACCTCAAAAAAAATCTTAAAAGACTTTTTTTTTTTTTTTTTTTTAAAAACAGCTTCATCTTATGTCTTTAAGGCAAGCTTTGGAAATTTGGGCGATCGTAATCTTCCCTGTTTTTCCGTATGACTCCGTGATAATACTGTATATCGTGATAAATGGTCTGGTAATTATCGTGATCTGAAACTTTAATATTGGCACACGCCTACGGCCTGCTCATTGAGTCAGTCCCATTTTCTCCCAAGACAAATTAATGTTCAGTATCAAAGCAATCATCATCCATCACAGCATCTAATTTATAAAGTTTTGAACAGAAATCCATTTAATGGTAAAAATGTGTATCAATCATTCTCTCGTGGTGCCAGAAAAGGAGTTCTTTGTCAAAGAAAAGCCAGGACATGTTTGCATGCCGAGAAATCATGCTGTAGTCGTTTACCTTTCCCTCCGACTCTGGCCTGCTTTCTTTCGTTTGTCCATCTGCAAATGATAAGCACCAAATATTACAAATATTATTGTAAAAAATAAAGACTTTGCACAGTTCATTTGTTTAATAATACATACACCTTTTCCGTTAAATATCTGTGTCTAAGATATTAATCATTTAACAGAAATGATTAGAAGGATAAATTATAATACAGAGTAAAATTCCTCCTAATTATTTGCACTTAACTGAGATGATTAATAAAAATGAACTCATTTAAACAAAATTAACAGCAGGTTTATTGACATATCATAAAATACCACATTTTGCAAACACCTTTCTCCTGCAGTTAGAAGCACAAAATAAATGCACATGAAATGTTTGATCTTCTACCTTCAGGCATGAACTCCTCTCCAGACATTTTCCCAAGCTGTCCCCTTGCACCAGGCTTGCTCTTCATCTCACCCTCATCATCAACCATGACCTCACGACCTTTGACCCCTTCCACATCATCCACCACCTGCAAGGCTTGAGTGATGACCTCAGAGAGCTGGTCAAGGTCGCCTGGGGTCATGGCGTCCATGTTAATGCTCTGCTGTCCGAGCTGCTTCACCACGCCTTGGATGAACTTCTCTGGAAAAGGAGGGAGGCGAAAGAAGGAAATTAAATAGTAAAATAGAAGAGGTCCGAGGGTTACATGTAGTTTTTGAGTGAAGAGCTAATCATAGCCAGCTAGCTAGTTTTTTTTGGTTTTTGTTTTTGTTTTTTTGTGAGTGTTATTAGACATTATTTTGTATCAGGAGCAGAAAAAGAGAAAAATAGAATGAAAAATATGACACCAGCCCCAGAAATCTTTACCCTCTCAAAGTTACTGAGGGTGCCAGAAGACCATTCTGGATCATTCCAGCTCACTTTAACCCCTGCTCATAACCATAAAGTAAAACATAAATAAAACATAAGTAACGTCATGGAGGCTAAAGAATAATTCTTACCATCCACTGAGCTGAGGGAGTCTTGAGGTGGTGGTGGCCGGTTTGCTCCTGACCTAAACAGCAGTTTGTCGATTCTGGGTCGAGGAGGTTGCCTTGAAACACCAGGAACTTTCCCTGCTTTGGCAGGAGAGCTGTGCTGGACACTGAAGTACTGGACTCCTCCAGGTCGTTCTTTCGGGTCTGACAGGTACTGCTGCAGCTCGGAGAGGAGGCCGGTTCGGTCCAGGACTGCGGTTTGGTCCGCTGGTTTGAGTCCAGTCCAGTAGGAGTTTTTAGGGCCTGGACGAGGCTGGAGTAGGGAGGGGGATGGGGGTGGAGGTGGCCTTTCTTTAGGCTCCATGATCAAATCCATGAGATCAGACATTCCTTTACTTTTGTACTGAAAAAAATCAAACAACAGATTTATAAAGTGTAGAGAAAGAGAGACGACTTGAGAGTTCGGCTAATTTTGTCATAAATATGATGATTTCATGGTTATGTAATCAATATAAAAAGTGTAAAGAATTAAAAACCTTTTGATGCTTAGAAACACAGAGCCATTGAACAAATCTTTGTGAAAAGATTACTGAACATGAGGGTATATACCACTGGGCAGTGGTAGCTCAGTGGTTAAGATGTTGGACTACTGATCGGACATGAGTTCAAATCCCAGCACCGCCAAGCTGCCACTGCTGGGCCCTTGAGCGAGGCCCTTTAACCCTCAGCTGCTCAGTTGTATAAATGAGATAAATGTAAGTCGCTCTGGATGAGGGCGTCTGCCAAATGCCATAAATGCAAATGTAAAAGCAAACTATTCAAGGGATGAACTCGGAAAAGGTGCACACATTAGGTAACAGATAAATGACGGGACGGGGGGTGGAAACAGAACTCCAATACATGCACATGGAAATGTAAATAAAAAGTACATGGAGAGAACTCAAAAGAAAAAACCTGAGAGCAGGGAAACATGGGAATTTCTGACAGATGATATAAAGATATAAAGAGATTGATATAAAGATTGTTATTAGTTAATTGAACTCATTGCATTTCTTGTTCACTCATATTTAGCATAATTATTAAGTGATCATGTGTCTGAAAATGGCATTCAGGGAATGAAGCTTAACCAAGGAATGGATGGGTTTTTGTTTGTTTGTTTTGTTTTGTTACAATGATGGATCACAACCTACCATTATCATAATGATTATATTTATTATTTAATGCTCATAGTTATTAGCCTGGATGGGTTTAATCCAAACCTCAATAACCAAAAAAAAAAACAAAAAAACAAAGCAGTAAGAAAGTCTATACATGAGATAATCCATCATAATTGTATGGTCATGTAATCATTATAATAAGTATAATGAGTTAAAACCCTTTCTGTTTTGATTCGGAGCACAAGCTGCCCACATATTTAATGCATTAAATCGCAAAAACAACACAGCAGCAAACTATAAATCAACCAGTTCCATGGTCACATACAGAGGAAACACATTACCCATGTTCCATTAAGCCGTGGAGGTCATTATGGTAGCAGGAAGCCTCTATTTGTCAGTAAAAGGTGCCAATTTGGCAATTGTACAAATGCTAATCTGTTAGTAGATGATGAGGAAGGCAGAGAACGGTTTCGATTTCGAGAGTATAAAAGACGCTTAAAGAAATTGCTAAGATTTGCTATGATCCCAGATATAGAGCTCTTATGTGTATCTGCAGTTAGTGGCCTAATGTTCTGAGAAATTTATAAAGGATTAAATATCAATCAGGACCAAACAATATTAAAATGATTTTTTTTTTTCCTGATCTGTGAATTGTTTTTGATAGCTAGGTAAAAATCTAGGATGTCAGATTACATCCTGGAGCAGATGCTTTCCTTGAGACGCTTCTGCGTGTAATTATATCTCAGGTACGACTCTGATTAAAGGTAATGAGAAGCGTTGAAAATGATGAACGATGAACCTGAGTGTGTGTCTGTTCATAAAGTAACGTGATCTAATCCGAAAACTACGTCATAGTTTCATGTGTACGCTTTGCGGTTTCTCTGTAACAGGACAAGCTCTGGGGTTTTTTTTTTTTTGTCTTATTAACTTCAAGAGGGAGAAAAAAGAGCGGCTGGTGAGGGAACGACTCTTTATAGCTGCTATAAAGTAAGTGAGAACAGGAACGAACGTCTCACAGAACATTAAATGTAGCTATAAACTGATATGGCGTGTTATTTTTTTAAAAAAAAATTAATTAAAACTTAATTTTGGCCAAGTTGCTGTAGTATAAAAGGAATAAAACACTTCAGGACATGCCGTTATAGACACGTTTTAACGTGTTCCTTTGATGTGTGACTTACTGTATTAACGCTATTTATACTTTATTAATTCTGAAGTTTAGTGTTTATTAACTTGTGAAGTAAATAGCATTATTTAAGGGATCCTTAGCGGGGACGTGATACCAATTACAAAATCATTGAACACCGAGTTCACAAATGTTCAGATGTTTCTCCTAATCCAACAATAGAATTTCTGAGTTCCTTTGAAATAAATAAATAAATAAATAAATAAATACAGCGTAAAAAATGAAACCCTTTGCCAAGAATGAGATAGATTTCAATTCCAAACACCTGAACGAAGAACTGATCTCGGCGAAATGACGTACTGTTGAATATTAAGGTACATCTGAGTACAGTAATGTATGAATTTTTTTGCTAAATGTTGAAATAAAAGCAGCACTCGGATTGAGAGTGGCACAGTGTCGTGCTCGGTGCAGCTCCGTGTGAGTGTGTGAGAGTGTGTGTGTGTGTGTGTGAGAGTGTGTGTGAGTGAATAGCTGATATATAGCGTGTGTTTCTGCACACACTGGAGCAGCAGGGTGGATTTCCACACCGCCTCTAAAAGCACCGTGGGGGACTGTTGTTCGTCGGAGCTCTGAACTATTCAACTCCTCCAGCTTTTCTGCTCTTGGACAGCTGTTTCCAGTCTTTGTGTCGTTTCTGTGGTTTCCACCTCCAGCTGCATGAGAACGAACCTGAGCGCCTTCTCGAACGTTTAATATTCATTGAAGCGTCGTGCGACTCCGGCGTGCATTATGAGCTCCTGATATTTATTTACATCAGCATTACAGCAGGGCTTTCGCTTACGGATAAATCACATGCAGAAGACAAGTGAGAGCGCAGTTCAACTGGTTATACCTTGAAAATGCACACGGATTCATCTGAATAATATGCGGTGAATAAAAGCACAATAAAAGCATGTAGGAAAATGTACATGTGAAAATAAATGAGTCATTACTCATAAATTAACTGTGTAAAAATCACATGCGGAAATCAGATAAATTAACCTTTTTTTTTTTAATCTTATGGGTAAATAAATTAATTGTGTAAAGAATTCACAGATGTGAAAATAAATAAATTATATGTAAAAAAAAAAAAATCACTTGTGTAAATAAAAATAAATGAACCACAGGCAAAAAAAAAAGGTATATGTGGAAATAAATTAATTGTTGAAAACACATAAATGAATACATTTAATCCTATGTAAAAAAATAAAATAAATAAATAATAATAATAATAAATTAATAGTATTAAAAAAATTTAACGTGGAAATAAAAGAATCATGTATAAAGAAATCACATATGAAAAATGAATGAATCATATGTAATAATAACGTAATTAAAAATAAATTAATCATTTTTATTACATATGAAAATAAATTAATTATGCTAAAAAATTTATTAAATTAAATTAAATTAAATTAATTTAAAAATCACTTGTGTAAATAAAAATAAATGAACCCCATGTAAAAAAAAAATTGTGGAAATAAATTAATTGTTGAAAAAGTCACATGTTGCAAACAGATAAATGAATCATATAAAAAATAAAAATAAATGGTTCTTTTTTTAAAGCAAAAAAATTACATGTGAAAATAAATTAATTGGGCAAAAAAATGAACCATAATGTGAAAAATCATATGTGAAAATAAAAATAAAAGAATAATATATATATATATAGATATATATATATATATATATATTTTTTTTTAATTACGTGTGGAAATAAATTAATTGTGTAAAAGAAAATCACAAATAGGAAAATAAACAAATAAAAAAAAGTAAATGAATCATATATTTTTTTAAAAAATCACATGAACATAAATGAATATTAATATTTTATTAATAATATAATTAATATTAAATAAATTTATGTGTTGTGTCACACATAAAAAGCACATTGTTAAGTTCTTCCCCGTAATGTCCATACCTTTTATCGCACCATTTCAGCGAACGCAAAGACAGATAGTTCGACTCTCACCTTTCCTTGAAGGCCTTGTTTGGAGGAAGTGACATCCGCAGGTAAGAAGCCAAGTTCCTGTAGGTACTTCCTGTTGTCTCCATTGCTAATCTGAGCCCTGTGGGGAAAAACGACCGTGTCATTCCTTCCAAAAAAGGAATGTGGACCAAAAATATCCTGTCAAGTCGCTAATCACTCCTTCATCACTTTTCCACCTCCATTTATACATTCCAGATATTTAGACATTCCGATTAGTCATAATAAAAACAACAGTAATGTAGCCAACGATGCTAATCTAGCTAACAAAAATGGTATTTATTAGTTCTTACTCACTCACTCGACTTCACATTCAACTGGCCAAGTTTAAATTCCAATGCTAAAGAACACAACGTACTGAGAATGCTAATAAGGGTACTTGGTACTTCCCAAATGGTTAAAAGGGGGGAAAAGCAGATTTAAAACAAGAGATACTCGGTAATGGACATTTGAAAAGTTAGCTAAACCTCTGTGCTAATATTAGGTGGCTAGCAGTAACATCCTGTGGTGACTTTAGCTAGCAGTAACCTCCTGTGGTGACTTTAGCTAGCAGTAACCTCCTGTGGTGACTTTAGCTAGCAGTAACACCCTGTGGTGACTTTAGCTAGCAGTAACATCCTGTGGTGACTTTAGCTAGCAGTAACATCCTGTGGTGACTTTAGCTAGCAGTAACATCCTGTGGTAACTTTAGCTAGCAGTAACATACTGTGGTAACTTTAGCTAGCAGTAACATCCTGTGGTGACTTTAGCTAGCAGTAACATCCTGTGGTGACTTTAGCTAGCAGTAACATCCTGTGGTAACTTTAGCTAGCAGTAACATACTGTGGTAACTTTAGCTAGCAGTAACATCCTGTGGTAACTTTAGTTGGCTAGCCACAGCATTGCATTAACTGAAATCTGCTAACATAGAAACTTTAAACTTTTTTTATGTTATTGCTACTGGTTGCTAACACCCGATTAATGAAATACTAGTGCCAAATTCTAACATACTAACACTAATAATTTAGTAGAGTTTGATCCATTTAAAACTAAAAACTAAAATTGCAAAAAAAAAACAATAATAATAATTTTGCCTTGAAACACAAACTCACCAACTTACCGTAACTTGAAAGCTGGAAAGTTTTTACCGAGGCGTCGTAGGGGGATCTTAGGCAACGCTAGCAGTTCTCTGGATATCACCTGCTGTGTAGCGTCATCCTGCCACATATAACCTGCCATCCAAATTACAGGAAGTCAGAGATGCACAGACAGAACACAAACTAAACCCTGAGCAAAGAAACATCATTAGGAGAGACCTCTGAATATTTGTAAACTCAGCGTTCCACCATTTTGTTACGTTCTTATTTGCGATGCTCTTAAACGCACATACGAGCGTAAGGATCTTGAGCTGAAATGCTAACTATTCTCATTCCTTTCATTCAGTTAACATTTCTGACATTCCTGATTAATGAGCAGCACAATGTGTGTGAACCTGATACACACACACACACACACACACACACAATGTTTAATCACTGGGAAAAGAAGAAATCAAGTCTACAAGGTCAGTTAATGTATTGTTAAGCTTAGCAATGAGGCAAAATCTCACAGTAGGAAACTTTATAAAAGAACATGAAGGTTAAGGAGTGAATGTTATCATATCTGTCAACCCTCCCGATTTTCCTGGGATTCTCCCGTATTTTTAATCTTTCTATAAAAAAAATCCCACTGGGTGTAATTGATTTGCTACATTCGCCTCCGGTAAAGCAGGTGGCGATATACAGAACATTAGCTCTAACATCTACAGAACTCACTCAAACGGCACCCAATAAAACAAGTAGAAGAAGAACAGCATCCCAAGGATGGAGGAACGTGAGAGAGAGATGGCGTTGGAGTACCTGCAAAAAAAGGCGTAAACCTTGTGCAAGTATCTTAACAAATGGGAGGAGGCTTTACCCGTACTTAACCAAGAGCAACATCGGGCAAAGTCGTCCGGGGGCGGGGTTTGCAGTTGGATTTCCCTTATTTTCAAATCCCAATGTTGACAGGTATGAGTTATAGTTTGCTTTATGACAAAACTCTTATTTAAACTGTTATTTATAAAGCCAAAACTTTTCTTTTTACACAATATTATTCCTCTTTTTCTACTCTTTTTTGTGTTGTATACTTTGTAAAGCGATCTTGAGTGTTACAAAGGCTGAATTAATGGTTTAATGAAATAATAAATTAATACATTGACGCTTTGCATGTTAGTTTCGTAATTTTATGAACTAAGGGTATACGTCACAGGTTTTCACCTTCACACGGTGGTTCCTATGGCGATGAACGCCATCCCATGTGCTCATGCTGATTTTGGTTTCAGTTGTAGTCCTGTCATTGGTTTGCTACCTGAGTGTGTTCACCTGTGTCGTGTTAATTGTTGATTAATTAGTCTTTTTTATATTCTCTCTCTGTGTTATATGTTTTTAGTTACTTCAGGTCTGAGCCTTGTTCTGTGTTTCCTTCTTTCCTGTCTTTCCTCATCAACTCGCCGCATGTTACACTTCACAATTCGTCCTTTCAGGAATGGAAACCTTTTTTCAGAACGACTAATGTTCTTGTCTTCGTTATTGGTATCGTTGTAAAAGTTTAAAGTAACCAAAACTACTTATTTATTGTGGTATAATGTTAGATAAAACTCCATCAGAAATCAGAAGAGCTTTCTCTGACGTCTCTCGTGTTCTTTACACCGTTGTTGCTCCGGTGTAATAGCTGTAGTTTTGAAGTTTCATATTTTTAAACTGTTATTGAAGGAGAGGTTTTAACAGCTGCCCTTAGACTTCCATTATAAGTAAACAGTTTGGAAAATCGTGGAAATGTGTGGAAATACTCGTTCAGGCTAATCACGCACAGTGGACACAAAAACAGTTGAAAAAACAGTGGAGTTTTCTAAAGGTTATTTTAAAAAAAATAATAAAACAACAGCAAGAAACCAAAGGAAAACCTAATCAGTGAAAGATACTTCATTAATCACACAGTGTTTCACAGTATGCCATGAATCAGAGATCCTGTAATCCCAGCTAATAATAACCTGGAAATAAAAGTGAAGTGAAAAACACTTAGTGAATTTGTTCGTTATTGAATTATAAACACTATCATTAGTTTCTCGTTTGCACAAGCCTCACAAAGCATTAGCATGGTTTCCAAAAGAAAGTTGGGCTAAATGATTTGACTAAACCATGATGATCAGCTCTGAGCCTGAGTACACTTTGTGTAAAGTGTTTCTCTTTGTTGAATAAGTGATAACAGTAAACTATTGTAACGTGATGAGTTGGTTGTGATTTTACCGCTGTGCTGTTTAACTAATGGACCATTGCAGACTTTATTAAAAAGAAAAGGGATTCAGCGGGAGAAAGTCAATATTTCAATCAGTATTTAGTAATTAAAAAGAAGGATTCAATTTGTAATAGTAGTGGAAAGGGTTAATATTTACAAGGTAAGTGTAGTAATTGTTATTAGAGGCATCAACATTTCATTTACAGTCTGCTGCTATTTAATGTTCTTCCGTACGCACACAGTAAAGAATATCACAATTCTCCAGCAGCCTGCTGTTGAGATCTGTTCTCTGACCTCTCGGAGAAACTCATTTAAAATCTACACCATGTTGGCAGGTGGGAGTGTAAATAAGAGATGAAGGAAATGGGACTGACAATAAAATATCATTTTTGCTTCAGGTTTGCCAACACCAGTGGCTGATATTTCACCTTGTTTCACTCAGATCAACATGACCTGAGCACCATGTCTGCAATACAAATATCAAAATACGCTGTTTATCAGCTATAGCGATTCTGTTAACCATGTTTCATATTCATTACACCAAAGCGCTGCTGAATTCTGCACTCTGATTGGTCAGACGGTGTTGATTAATTTTCTTTAACAGCAGCTCTGACAGTAGCGCAGGTTTATATTAACGCGCTCGTTCTGATACGTTATCGTTTCTATAGTAACGGCTCATTCACAGGGATTTCGTTGACAAATCATTGATGCGTAAGGAGATTTATTTTACTTAACATTTATGGAAGGAGTCTCCAGTGTCAGCGCTCTGTAACAGTCAGATGTAAAGCTGTAACTTTAAGTTTTCCGACATCTTCAGGACAGACGAGTTTACGCTTTGTGCTTTCTCAGTAACATGACAAGCTTCAATTCTTTTTTTTTGTCTTATTAAATCCAAAAAAAGAGAGAAAAAATAGTGGCTGGTGAGAGAACGACTATTTATAGCTGCTATAACATAAATGAGAAGGGCAACTAACTTGCTTAACAGAAATTCCACAACATTGATTGTAGCTATAAATGGATAAAAAGTATGAGGTGTTGTTCCATAATACAAATGCAACTGTTGGCAAATTGCTGTGTTATAAGAGAAAGAAAACACTTGGGAACGTTCTGCTTTAGGAAAATAATCAACTTCAGGGCAGTAACAGTAACTCCGCTCCATCACACCATGCCATTGTTGATTATTTTTCTATAACAGCACAACACACAGTGTTTTTACTCCTCATTTAAAACATAGATGTCTACAAGAAAAATACTGTCTAGTCTCAGATCCTAGCAGTAACAGATTTTCTTCAGACCTGGCGATGCTAATATGCATCTTTTCCCTCTTCATCAGTGCCTATAGGGCAGTGTTCATCCATGCCTTCATGCTCAAAGCCAAAGCTGCCTCTTGGCAGAATCGTCTCCTCATGTATTGACCCAGTGAGTCAGTTGGAACGATTACAGAGCCGAGAGTCTGCCGAGGCTTGCCAAAACAATTTTGCATCCAGGCAGGAAGCCTGTTCTCCATCTCTTCCCCCAGCCTGATGAGCCTCTGGCCAAAAAAAAAAGAAAATTCCACAACATGCAAAAAAAAAAAAAAAAATCCAGCAGAGAGATGGAAAGAAAGCAAAAAAAACAAAACATGTTGGAGACGAGACCCACCCCCGTATGTCGTCTCTTTTGCATATTACACTCCTTGAGATTGTCAGTAGGCATTCTTAAGAGGTTTTCTCGCCCACTGCTCATGCCATAACGTCCACTCAGACATGCTCGAGATGCTCCTGGGCGTGCGTTGGAGCGAGAGGTCACTGACTGAGAGCGGCATTAAAGGAGGAATGGATGCATAGCAACGCGGCATATCAAGATCCCCTCCTGAAGCATGTCTGGACTTCATTAGCTCTCGATTAGCAAAAGACACATCTGTGGTGATGTGTTTACATGGAAACCTGATGAAGGGCTTTATATTTTAACTCGCAAGGCTTCAACTGGGGACGGCGAGAACTATTGTGTATATGCACTGCTTTAAGACATTGATATAAGGTTACATTTTTAGCATTCACATCATATTATTTCTTGTTTTAAAGCAAATTATTTTAGATTTTTGTGGAACTGAGTGCAACACGGACAGTCGTAATAAAAACATGAAGGAGGTCATGTACCTCTATGAATCAGTCTTTGCTAATGATAATAATAATAATAATAATAATAATAATAATAATAATAATAATAATAATAATAATACATTTTATTTACACTTTTCATTTGAGGAAAATCTCAAATTGCTACAAGGTAAAAGGTACAAGCCTGACTATAAAACCTGCATAATAAGGTAAAAGAGACTCAGTAATGCAAATTAACATCTCATAAATAATAAATGGCATACCGTTGGTAAACCACAAAGCTAAGTGTAAGTCATTTTAAAAAGAAATGTTTTCTTAATAATATCCAGTGTTTGTGACATCCCCGGGTAATCTGGGAGACTCCAGAACAGAAGGCCCGATCCCCCATTGTGCAAAGTCTGGTTATAGGAGTGCAAAGGAGGAAGCGATTGTTGGATCGCAGGTTGTGGGTGGAGGTCATGGGGGTAAGCAGTTC
Organism: Pangasius djambal; assembly: GCA_022985145.1. Classification (NCBI taxonomy): domain Eukaryota; kingdom Metazoa; phylum Chordata; class Actinopteri; order Siluriformes; family Pangasiidae; genus Pangasius; species Pangasius djambal. The sequence continues at coordinate 2,336,290 of CM040978.1, forward strand.
TTTTAAGATGGGCTGAACCATTTCCATGGACATAATGATGGGTCAAGAGGAGGAATTTAGCATCCAATAGGAAATTTGGATGCACTGAATTTTATGGAGACTCTTAGCAGGGATCCCAGTGATGAGAGCATTGCAGTAATCCAACTATGAGGAAACAAAGGCATAGACATGTTTCTCTGCATCCAGCTGATTTAAGATGGGGTGGAGTTTGGAGATATTCTTGAGGTGGAAGTAAGAGGTTTAGAATAGATATTTGATTTGGGCATAGAAGGTTAAATGGGAGTCAAATTTTACACCAAAACTGCAGAATGATACAGAGAGAGGAATATTTTGGCCAGAGAAGGTTACGCGTGTAATGAAAGACAGCCGTACCTGCTGAGGTGCGCCAAGTAAAATAGCATCTGTTTTGGAGCTATTTAAGAAGAGAAAGTTGTTTTCCATCGAGTCCTTTATGTCAATTCAAGGCAGGAGGCTAGTCCTTTAGTGGTGGCAGTGGGGGTCAGACCAGTTTTTTGTACAGTTGAGTTGTCATCAGCGTACAATAGAAGTGAAATGATAATCCATGCTTGCAGATGACATGGCAGAGGGGGGTCATATACACAGTGAAGAGGATGGGCACAAGAACTGATTCATTTGGCACACCACAGGACTCAGACCTCAGACCATCATTCTAAATAGGAGAGAAACCAGCTCAGGGCCAACTGGGAGAGACGGACCAATGTGTCAAAGGCCCAAATGAGGATGAATGGTGAAGCATTGTCAGCTGCCATCAGCAGGTCATTTGTAAGTCTGAGGAATGTAGTTTCTGTACTATGAGCAGAGCAAACTCTTCATACAGGTTGCTCAACTTGAGATGATCCTGCAGCTGGATGGCATCCACTTTCTCCAGTACTTTATACAGAAAAGGGAGATTTGAATCGGGCCTGTAGTTGGACAAAATTTCTGGATCTAATGTGCTTTTCTTGAGAAGAAGCCTGATGATAGCAGTTTTAAGCAGCGGTGGAACCAAGTCGGATTGTAGAGAGCTGTTCACAATTCGGGTGATGAGGGAACTTTGAATGGGGAAAAACAATGTTATTATACTTGTAGGAAAAGGATCCAGGGTACATGTGGATGAATTCATGCTTGTGATGATGCATTAAATTTCACCCTGTGTAACCTCATCAAAATAATGGAGAGGCATGCACCCCTGTGGAGTGTCGACTGGATGGGTTGTCAAAACGAATGTTAAAATCTCCAAGCACAACAGTGTTTGAAGATGATGTGCGGCATGCAGTGAGAAGTTCATGTATCTCTTTGAAGATTCTTGAGTTTGCTTTTGGTGGACGGTAAATAAGTAGTAGTGTTAATTAGATAGGAGATTTGCTTTTAAGTGCAAGATATTCAAAGGAAAACAATTCAGGCATGGGCAGAGGAGACAATTCTAACTGAGCTCTGTAGATGATGGCTAGACCACCACCATGGCCAGTGCTTTGAGCCTTCTCGATGTACGTAGTGGACAGGGATCATTTATTTGTTGAGTAAACCCCTTGCTGATGCCAAGTTTCAGTTAGACACATAAAGACAACTCCTTTGCTGAGTATGCGGTCATGGATACGACATGATTTATTTGTGAGTGTGCGTGTGCTAAACACTTCCATAATCAATATGGATGACTGGGAAGTCCCAGATCGCTTAAGTCCCAGGTCGTAATAGTCAGAAATCCACTCCCGGTTTTCTTTACTGCTCTTTCCACAGAAGACTTGAAGTGTTTATAAGAATGACATGAATGTTTGTTTCACTTCCAGGATTTATTACAAAACTAAGCACAATCCTCTGTGAAAATCCTCAGTTCCTTACAGCGTAGAAATGATTCTTTACTTATGGCAGCTGTGCACTCTTGTAGTCTCCACAGTTGTTGGGCTGTGTAAGAAATTATAGTGCTGTAGTCGAGTAAGTTTGGGGCCTGCGTTGACTGATGTCAGTTTGCCAGATAAAGCCCAATTAGTCAGTTTCAAAGTAACAATCACAGATGACTGGATAAAATGTTCCAGATAAAATGAATCCAACCTGAGGGAGCATGGAGCCAAATGGCGACTGCTCAAACAGCAGGACCGCCGTAATCACAATGCCAAAACATAGTATAAAAGTAGGTCCATTAAGTCCTTCATTCAGGAGAAATGTAAAAAGACGTACACCAAACAGCAATAATAATAACAATAATAAAAGCCAGTGGTAGTTAAAACGCCACAGACGTAGTCATAGCGAGGAGTGGTCACCAAAATGTGCAGGCATTCCTTCATCCCTTGTCCAAAATCACCCAGTAAGATTTTTACTTTTTAATTTTAATTTTAAGGCTGTGAGTATGATAAACCCTTTGGACAAAACTCTCTACATATCAGTCATTTATTATAGAACAAATATTTGCATATTCAGCCGACACATTTATATAAAGCTGCTTCACTGACAGAAGGTGAGGGTTAAGGGTCTTGCTCAAATGCCCAATATTTAAACTCGCAACCTTGCAAACACTAGTGCAGCACCACAACCACTGACCCTGACTAACAAGCTACCACAGCACCAATTTCTTCAACACATGCCGAGTTATTACACACAAACACACTATAACACACACTCTGTGATCCACAGTAGCAATCTTGTAGCTTTCCAGTCTACTGATTAGTGCCAGTAATGATGAATGACAGCTTATCGACACCATCAGAGACGACCATCATGTGAAGGATCCAGCATTATGAAAGTCTTTTTTTGTCACTAAAACATAAAAGAAGGATCATAATCAATGAGTTCAAAGTAATCCTGATACAGGCATCAGCTCAAATGGAACAGATGTGATAATTTAAGGTAATTTTCTGTGACTGTATTCAAAGGAAAGAAGAAAATTGGAAAAAGGAAAGAAGAGAAGCAAAATTGCCATCCAATCTCCCACTCACTTGTACAGATCCTTAGTTATAAGGTGATGTTCCGTTGCTTTTCTCACCTTTCTAGACTAGAAGTTGTGCAGTAGAGTTATTATTGCACCTAGTGGTCAGAAAATGGGAACTGCAACAAGTGCTAATAGAGGCCCATTGAGGCAGGAATCCCGCTGCCCCATGTGTTGAACAGCAGACAGGACGGGTAATGACAGAGTTGCCAAATTGGGTTAGTTCAAAAACACTCCACAGCCTCCATGACTGTGTTTTATAGCAAATAATCATTAAATCTAATACATTCATGCAAAAACAAAGGCAAATTGTAAGTGCTGATGATGTACAGATCCATTTCTATTGTAAGATATATTGTAAATATTGTGAGAGGGGAAGGGAGATGATGGAGTAGAGAATGTCTGTACATTAGAAATGCATGCACACCATGGAGAAACAGAAGAAAAAAAAAAAAAGTGTCTCCCTTTTCCAGTGGCTGAATATTTTGGGCTAGTGTCAGGTCTTTTCAGGATGGGAAACACACCTGCTCAAAAGCTGCTGGACTTTACGCTGGATGACTGAGTGATGTCGACTCTCAGCTGCCTATTATTGTTACTCTAAAAGTTCAATAGATAGTAGCCTATAGCACAAGCGTGCTAGCCTCTCGACTTCATGTTGTTTGCGTCCTAATTAATGTCCTCCTGCAACAACAAAACCTACGGTCATGACCCGCTGCTGCGTACAGACACAGATAGTGGCATTTCATTTCTCCTGTAATACGCATACTGTCGACACAACCTCCTACTGCGCACATACACATCTACACGATTCCACAGGTGGCTTATTACGTGTATATTTTACGTGTGTATATACGTCCAGTAGTGAGTGTGTACTATTGGCTACTAGGAGTGCTCTGTCCTTTATTAAGCTTCAGATATAATAATAATAATAATATAATTGGAAGACATAATTCCCGTTCGATAGCGTTCGCCCTCTCACTTGGAGATCGTGAGTTTGAATCCTGATGATGCTGTAGTGATCTGTGGCCAGGAGTCCAAGATAGCAAATATGGCAGCAATAATTTATATTATTATTTTGGACAAACCTTTCATGACTGAAATTAACAGATAAAATCCAATTCAGACTTAGGATTCAAACTTGCAACCTCCAGACAAGAGGGCAAATGTTTTTTTCCGTTGCACCACTCAAGATGATAATTGATGATGATATTAAATTAAATGATCATATGATAAATATATTGGAGCTATAAAACAAAATCCAAAGCAAAAATGTGTAACATATCCTGCACAGCACCTTTAGTGGTCCGTAGCACACAATTTCCACCAGACGAATGGAATGAATACGCACTTAATAATCCACCTGCAGAATCGCGTAGATGGAAACGTGTGTGATAGGAGGTTGGGATATTTTGAGAGGACTGACTGAGATTACACATAGAGGCGTCCTTGTGCAATATCTTCCTCAACACTCCTCAGTTAGTCAGTATGAACAAGAGCAGATTGTTTTCTGATTGCGTTGAATTGTCTCGACCTCTTAATCGTCCACAGCCCCATTAACCACCATCTGTGTTTCCTGTGGTTGGTTTCAAATGTAGATGAGATGACTAGCATTAAGAAATGCACTGGTAGCCTTATAGCGATGATAAATTCAAAACTGAGAGCACTGAACAATCAAAAGACTTACCTGGGTTGCTCTTATTGAGTTGCGTAAGTGTGTGTGTGTGTGTGTGTGTGTGTGTGTGTGTGTATACACATGTAATTAATAGTAGATGACTTCAAAGAAAAACCACAAAAGAACAAGCGTTACTGGTGAATACACACTAAAGTCTCGGCAGTCACGACTAGCCTCTTCTGAATGCATATTTGAGACATGCATATCGGTCTGTTTGTGTGTGTGTGTGTGTGTGTGTGTGAATATAAAGGATCCTATTATGCACATGCGAGACTTCCCACTTGTGAAGAATATTGATCAAAGCTCAGGCAAGAGCTTTCCTCAAAGCAGCTGAATCTGAAGTGCCTGCAATCAGATAAAACCATCAAAGGTTACTTCCCAAACTAGCCATACAGGACATACAATAAACAACATGAATTTGTGATCAAAGATCTCAGAGTGGTCCGAAATAAACACACGGCGCAGGTTGTAAAGCATGGCCAGGTGCAGCTTAGGGTCCGTCTTCTTCAGGAAGAAACTGTGTGAAGTTTTCATCATCATAATTGATAATGCTGACATAAGAAGCACCAGAACCCAAGCGCGTGAATATTACTTAAAATTCAAAATAGGTCTGGACTAATTCCTCCTTTTACTAACTGACACTGGAAAAGCACGTGGCGACAAGTTCATTTTATACGTTCGTGCACATGACACGGAGCCGCCATTTCATCAACAAGCGCCATTTGTATTGAGATTTCCTCAATTCTATGCAAACTGGGACGCCACTATAAAGCTCCACATACAAACAACTGATTCCTCAGATTAATTCCTAAGGCACATGTGGCCTGAGGTTTCTTTACAAGCTCTTTACAAGGAGCTGTTTGACGTGCAAAATGGAAGACAAACATATAACCGTGGTTTCATCTTACCCTGTCATATACAATCTCTCATTAAATGTGCATAGAGACATAACGAAGAAAAATACAGCTTAGAAGGAAGTAGCAGAGATTAGCACTGCCTCTAGTGAGTGTATGTAGCTAGCACAATTAGCTTAATGTGCAGTGAAGCCTCGCTAATTTGTATTTAGCTAGTTCAATAACTAGGTCAGTGTGCTTTATTAAACCTATTGCACTCATACTTTACAAACGCTACTTATAAAGCATTATGTTAAGAAGTCATAACGCATACTAAAGGTAGCTATAAAGTGTGTATAATAACTTATGAGTACATGTTATGAATGTGTTCATAGTTCATAGAAACTGTTACGAAATTTGCTTTAATCTGGCTATCAACAAAACTGAAAAAAAAAAGTTTATTCGCACCACTTCTGAAACATCAGTAAATCCTTTATAATTACTATTTTAAAGTTCGTTAAGCCTCCTAGACATTTGTTAACCCCAAAATGGCCACCAACAAAACACAATGCTAGTTACAATGTTAGTCAAACACCCGCTTAGCTCACCAAGTCCTTAACGTAAACTCAACTTCCGACCCGTCTGCGTTATACGTTCACACCCCCTTCCTGATTTCAGATTTATTGAGGTTTAAAAATTCCTTAAAACATTGCTTTAAAAACGTTAATTTTCCACGTAGTCCAGTGATTGTCAAGTTGTTCATATTATCTTAAATTCAAAATATCAGTACAAACCTCTATTCACTTTGTGCAAACTTCACCAAAATCATTGGATTTGCAGGGTAGAGGATGCTAGTCATAAGAAGATGCTTGTAAAACATCTGTGTAGCTTCAAATCCTCTAAAATTTCAACAGTTGCTGTTCCAGAGTTATTGGCCCTCATACTCTAGTCACTGCGAGACAATCTGACCCACTGCAGCTGCCTCAAAATAAACCACTGCGCTAGTCACACTGTTGACTTCACCCTCCTATTCAGTGTAAGCTGACCTTCTGCAGGTGCAGTTAGCTCAAAAACAGTCACAATTAAAACATTTTTAAAAACATGGCACTAGTCACATGGCAAACATCTGCATAGCGCCATAGCTGCATGCCAACGAAATACAATGCTGTTCACAACCCCAGTCAAACACCTGCGTAGCCCCACGCAGGGGCGGGAGATATTACAAAAATATCACATCGCCATTTTTTATATACCAACAATACAGTACTGCTGCATTGTTTAAAATTATTATTATTATCATTAGCTACTTCTGGTCAGTTTGTGAGTATAAAAAAAAATCACAAATCACAAAAAATGTCACAATATCCATCCATCCATCCATCTAAACTTCCATCCATCCATCCATCCATCCATCAATTCTCTGTACTGCTTAACCTACACAGGGTTGCGGGGAGCCTGGAGCTTATTCCCAGGGCACTTTGAGGCAGCTGGAGGACATTTCCAAGTTGCATACTCATGCACGCTCATACACCCTGGCATTTTTAATGAGGCTGATGATGTAGAGATATTTCTCAGAGATGTCTCAGAGTAGTGTCTATCCATCCATCCATCCATCCATCCATCCATCCATCCATTTTCTGTACCACTTATCCTATACAGCAGAGCCTGGAGCCTATCCCAGGAGACTCGGGGTCACAAGGCAGGGGACACCCTGGATGGGGGCACAATCACACACACACACACACACACACACACACACCCATTCAGACACTACAGACCATTTTAGAGTTGCCAATCAGCCTACAATGCATGTCTTTGGTCTTTGGGAGGAAACCGGAGTACCTGGAGGAAACCCCCTAAGCACAGAGGCAGGATTTGAACCCCCAGCCCCGGAGGTGCGAGGCACGAGATATTGTTATATCGTCCAGCCCTAGCTCCACGCTCCAGTAGCTTCGTTCCAGCTCTGTTTCTCTCCGGGACACCTGATCTATTTTAGCTCAGAACAACAAAATGTATTTCTAATGACACTAGCAGTTATGCATCTGCACACTTTACATTATACTGAGTCCTTAATGTCGTTATAAAATTAACGTTTGTTTTCAGGAGCAGTTCCTTCAAAATGGCTAACAGCAAAAACGAGACATTAGTCACAGCTACAGGATGTAAGATTTTGAGATTTCGCCCTCTCTGGTAGAAAAGTGGTACTGCAAGCTACGTGTGGATGAACATTTGCCAGACCACACACTACTGAATAGTAGCACGTTATGAACTAGCATGTTATGGGATGAAAAACACGTGAGTTCTTCGTTATTGTACTTAAGTATTATTTGGTTCTTTACCCAAGTATTGTTGCAACACTTGTACTTTGACTATAATGTTATAATTCAGCTTGTATTTCAGCGTCAGTATTTCAGCAGTGTGTTAGAGACCCTGTTCTAAGACATTTTAAGCTAAATGACAAATTTAACCAAGAAAGTTGGCTAAACAGTTCAAATCATGTGCTCCAATCACTAGCTAGCTGTCTGCTTGACAAAACGATGTTGGACTAGCATTAGCCTATAGTTTCTCATCCCTAATTATTTAGGTCTTTTTCTTTTTTTTTTCATTTTTTTGTAACAAAAACAATACAATCGTATGGACGGTAGCTTTAAAAACATCTTCATAGATAAACTCATACTCCATATTGATCCATTGGCCTTCGGACTTCCTGTCTGTCTTCATCTGCACACTGCTTCAAAATGGCCACCGGAAAAAAAAAAAAAAAACAGCACTCAAGTCCTAACAAGAGGGATTCTGGGTATTAAGAGCGTGACTGGCTCGTGTGGAGCGTTCGGTTGCTGGGGAACAGAGTCAGCGAGGTCGGATAAAGCGTTTGATATTCATAAACGGTTCGCTTATGAAGGATCCTGAGCGACGGCTAACATTTCACACCAGCGCTTACAGGATCGGAATGAAGACGCAAAACCTCGGTACATCTCCATACGATTTAGAGAATTCCCCGCGGGATTGCAACGTCTGAGCAACATGCCGTATATTTGTTTAGCAATGTCAAGCAAAAATATCTACATTGGTGTGTGTGTGTGTGTGTGTGTGTGTGTGTGTGTGTGTGTGTGTGTGTTACTCGAACATCATACGATTCACACTGTTACGTGTTCGGAATATAGAAAACTACAGTATCTGCACTGAACCCATGATACGTTTTAAAAAAGACTCTGAACACATTTATTTTTAATTTAGAAGAGTCCTATTAGAATTAGAAAAATCGCCATGGCAACATGTCCACATTTGTGTTAAGTAATAAACGTGATGAGTCAAACACACAGCGGTGTCTTTGGTTTGATCGCTGGACATTGTGTTCTGTTACCTAATGTCAGAACGTCTGTGTGTGTGTGTGTGTGTGTGTGTGTGTGTGTGTGTGTGTGTGTGTGTGTGTGTGTGTGTGTATTCCCGTAAGCATTCCCGACTAGCTGTTCTGTTCTGAAAGGCTGAACTCCCACATAAACTTCCTCACAGATGTCTTTCTTTTCACACACACACACACACACACACACACACACACACACACACACACGAAACCTGTGAGTGCACACCTAAGCTTCTCAGGAATCATCCAGCCGAGAACACGGAGTCCTTCGAGTACAAATCACTACTGTTCAACATCCAATCACAGGTTACATTAGAGGTGATGAAATGATGTTCAAGACAGAAACGTCACGTGAGCGTCGCGTGGGAATAATCACGTGTGTTTCTTTAGACACTTCGCATGTTATGTTTCACAGTATTTTCACAGTGTGTGATGTTTTTGACATGATTCATTTATTTTCACATGATTTTTTTTCAACCTGATTCATTTTCTTCCCAATGTGATTCATTTATTTTCATTTGATTCATTTATTTTCACGCGATTTTATCTTCAACATGATTCACTTATTTTCAAATGATTCATTCATTTTCAATTAATTCAGTTGTTTTCACGTGGTTTTATTTGCAACATGATTCATTTATTTTCAAATGATTCATCTAATTTAACATGATTCGTTTATTTTCACGTGATTTATTTTCAACATGATTCATTTATTTCAAATGATTCTTTTAAATTTAACATGATTCATCAATTCTCACGTGATTTTTTTCACGAGATTCTTTTCTTTTCCTTTGATTGATTTATTCTCACGTTTGAGTTCACGTTCGAATTTATGATTTTTTCAGCGTTATTGCAGCGTTATTACTTAGTTGCTGATGAATAAAGTTTAGATTACAGCATTGATTACTGACATACGGCTCCAAATCCAAACTTCAGACCACGCCCCCTCTGACAGTGTCATGGAGCTGTGTTTATTTCTGTCACGTGTTTATGTCCACGTTTAAACGTAACACTGAGTCCGAAACCACGTGAGCAGCACGTGCAGTTCGCGTGATGCTAAAGCTGTTAGCTACATTAGCCTCGTAGAACGCTCAGCGTCAGCTCTCCAGTGATAAGAACACGAAACACTGTGTTCTAGCTGAGAAACACACTCACCATCCTGCACTTATTACGGGGGAGAGAAAGATGGAGGGATGAGTGGAGAGAGAGATTCACAACAAGGCTCATGTTGAGTCATTCAGGCTCTCATTTACTCACTTTCTTACAGGTACTGTCTGTCCGTATGTCTGTTTTTCTATCTGTCTGTCTCTTTTTATTTTTAAATCTGCCTGTCTGTCTGTCTATCTTTCTCTTTTCTAGCTGTCTGTCTCTCTCTCTTTGTGTGTGTATCTGTCTGTCTGTATCTTCTGCCTGTGTCTGTCTCTCTATCTGTCTTTGTGTCTGTCTTTCCCTGTCTGCATTTGTTTCTCTTTCTTCAGATGCCAGCATCTCAAAAAAGAACTGTCTTGCACTTTTTCCTGTCTGTCTCTCTTTTTTTTCTGTTGATCTCTTTCTTTTTTGTCTGTCTCTCTGGATTTTCAGTTGCCATCTGTCTCAGGAAAAAAATAACTTTCTTTCTTTCTTTCTTTCTTTCTTTCTTTCTTTCTTTCTTTCTTTCTTTCTTTCTGTTTGCCTGACTTTCTCATTTCAGTGTCTGTCTCTTTCTTTCTTTTTCATCTTCTGTTTTCACTTCTCTCTCTCTCTCTCTCTCTCTCTCTCAGTGAAAGTATCCCACACACACTCTGAGTTACAGTGTACAGCTGACACAGTGTGGTCACTCCTGAGGGGTTACTGATAAACAAACAAACAAACAAACAAACAAACAAACATGTTAATTAATTAAATAATGCAAAAGTTTACCGTTCCTTTCATTAAAACCTTTCCCTCCATTATTAGAAATCTCTCTGTCTCTCTCTGTCTCTCTCTCACACACACACACACCAGCATAAAAACACAAGCGAGCACGCACACACACATAAAAATTTGTTTGTGTGTTTGTAGAGCAGGTATGGTGTGTGTGTGTGTGTGTGTGTGTGTGTGTGTGTGTGTGTGTGTGTGTGTGTGTGTGTGTAAAATAGCTTACGGAGATACAAAAAACATCTAAACACAACAACACATTATGGACCAGAAAGCAGTGCAAAAGTAATTTAGTATTAGTGTGCGTGTGTGTGTGTGTGTGTGTGTGTGTGTAAGAGAGAGAGACAATAAACGAGGGCTCGTTGTGGTGGATCGATGCCATCGATCGTGTGTCATTGTGCGGTTTGGCGTCTGCCTCACAAATTGCGTGATTTCTACTCCAGACGAGAGATAAGGAGGAGCTGATGGACTCGACGCACCACAGCTCGATGACAAGAACACACACACACACACACACACTCACACGAGGAGAGGTGTGTAAGCGGTGAGCGACACATCACACCACAGGACTGTGAGATCAGGACTGAGACATACACACACGTCAACTCGAGGATCCAAAAATATTTTATTTTACATCTAGGTTTCTGCCAAGTTAAGTGAATATACACACAAACACACACACACGCACACACACACACACACACACACACACACACACGTCTGCGACTCTTTCTAAATTTGAAATAAAAACACCACCACACCATCACACGTCAATCACAAGCCAGATTTTTTTCAGATGCCATCTGTGTCCAAGAAAAAAAAAGAAAATAGGAAAGAGGGGGAAGTGCAGGAGGGAGAGAGAGAAAGGAGAAGCCGCGACTGAACATGGCCTCTCTTCCCTCTTCTCTTCCGTCTGATCCCTCATTCTTTATTTGTTTCAGGTAATTGGGGTACGACGGCAGCCTCCCTCGCTCCTCTAATATTCATTAGCGCAGTGCTAATTTTGCCAAATGTGGCAGTGTGCCTTCCACACTTTTCACTTCTCGTTTATGTCCCTTTCAGAAAGCCAGTCTGAGACGAGACCTCGCACACACACACGCACACACACGCGCACACACACACGCACACACACATATACACACACATACACACAGACAGGTGCTGCCACCTAGTGCACATGAATGAGACCTACACAACACAGCCAAGAACGTAATATTTGTTCAAAAGGAAAGACAGACAGCTTGACAGAAAGTGAGACAGAGTAATAGATAAAAAAAAGACAAACACAGTGGAACATTTAAAGACACGAGCAGGTGGAGAGGAAGAGAGAGGAAGCTTGAAAGGTAAAAAAAAGACACTTTATGAGACAGAAAGGTAGACAGGAAGAGAGACCAGGACAGAGAAAGCTGAAGAAACAGACAGGTGTGACAGGTAAAAAGAATGAAACCATCAAGAACACAGACAGGAGAGACAGACAGATAGACGGAGACAAAAAGCTAGAAAGATAAAAGAGACAGATGTAAAGGAAGGTACAGCCACAGACAGTTAAATGGCAGGCAGGTGAAAAGAAAGAGAGACAGACAGCTAGAAAGGTAATGAAACAGATTATAGAAAACAGACAGGTAGACAGGTAATGAGACGGAGACAGGTAAAGGACAGACGGGTAGACAGGAAAAGAGGCAGAGACAGGTGAAAGACAGACAGGAAAAGAGGCAGCATGCATCATATGATTTATTCATCTAAACTGTCTTTTTTAAAACAGTTACTGGTATTACACAGTGTCAGTAGGGTTACACTGTGTCAGTAGGGTTACACTGTGTCAGTAGCATTACACTGTGTCAGTGGGGTTACACTGTGTCAGTGGGGTTACACTGTGTCAGTAGGGTTACACTGTGTCAGGAGCATTACACTGTGTCAGTGGGGTTACATTGTGTCAGTAGGGTTACACTGTGTCAGTAGGGTTACACTGTGTCAGGAGCATTACACTGTGTCAGTGGGGTTACACTGTGTCAGTAGGGTTACACTGTGTCAGTAGGGTTACACTGTGTCAG
>CM040978.1:2354182-2371647 GCA_022985145.1 Pangasius djambal
TAAACAGAGGCGTCCGATAAACAGAGGCGTCTATTAAACAGAGGCGTCTATTAAACAGAGGCGTTTATTAAACAGAGGCGTCCGATAAATTAGACAATATAAATTTAGATTCTGGGTAGAAATCACTAGCCTTTATATTTGTGCATTATTTCGAGGAAGTGTGTTAATTCTGTTTTCTCTCACCCATAATATTACAGAGATTCATTACACATATCTTTTTACTTAACAAATATTGAAAAAGCAGAAATACTTTATTTTCTGAACGTCCATAACAACCTTCAGAGAACAAAACAAACAAAAATAAACAGTCCATATGGGGCGCTAGTGTCACTTATTTTACATAAAAAAAGACAGGTTCAGGAGCAGACGGATGGAAAAATACAAACCCTTTCGACATCAGAAACGTGTCTGATGATATTTTCTTTTTTTTTTTTAATATATTTACCAGATAAACAAAATGGGATCCAAACGCAGCAGGTTTCATGGCAGAGAGTTACTAGTAAAGATCTCACAACCTCCTGGTCACAAGCATAGCCTTAGCCTTAGCCTTAGCCTTTATTAGCATCTATTTCTAATTTTTCTCTGCTAGTTGTTGTCTGCAAATCCAGAAGTCATTATTTTTAATTAAATAAAAACTGCTATAACAATAATTACACAACAGTGTAATAACAGTGTAACTGCACACACAGCCGTTCAGTCTAATTCACATATCTGTTTACATCACAGCTCTGATGAACTCTGGATGCTGATTGGTCAGAAGGTGTTGATTAATTCTCTATAACAGCAGCTCTGACAGTAGCGCAGGTTTATATCAATGCTCTCGTTCTAACACCCTGTCGTTTCTATAGTAACAGCTCGTTCACAGGGACGTGTACGGCGGACGTAATAACCGTGCGTAATAGATGTATTTAACGTTTATGGAAGGAGTCTCCAGTGTGACTTTAAGTGAGTAAATCTTCAGGACAGAGGAGTTTATGCTTTGTGGTTTCTCCGTAACATGACGAGCTGTGTTTTTCTTTTTCTTTTTTTTTTTCTTATTAACTTCAAAAGAGTGAAAAAAGAGAGGTTCGGTGAGGGAACGACTGTTTATAGCTGCTATAGCGTAAGTGAGAACGAGAACTAACTTAAATGTAACTATAAATGGATAAAAAAAAAAAGTACGATGTGACGTTCTTTGGTTAATGCGCATCTGGAAACATTGGCAAATTGCTGAGGTATAAGAGGAATAAAACACTTCAGGAAAATAATCAACCTTGGGGCGGTAACAGTGACTCCGCTTCATCACACCACCCTATTGTTGATTATTTTCCTGTAACAGCGCAACACAGTGTTGTAGTCCTCATGGAAGAACTACGTTCTAACCATGCATCATTTTTATGCTTATCTCTTTAGTCTGATCGAAATTATTTCCTGTGATATCGATAACGTGAGACTGAGTCGTCACTCACCAGTCAATACATTTACATTTATTAATTCATCCTCCAGACACGATTCGCCAAAAGAGACTCACAAGTGGGACGGAATTTTAATCTGAGCATAAGGATGAGCAGAAGAAGGTCTAAGATGTCGCAGATAGCGCTTGGATTTGATCTCACAGCCAGCTTGTCATTTATAATGACGTCATAACGATGGAATGACAATGCAACCACTATGAAATGATGTAGATGCTAATCTTTACAATTTGATCTGTTTTCAGAAATGACAGAAGATCAAACTCTCAGTGATCCATCCACTGATCCTCCATGGTGATGATGCTGAGCCGTCACTCAGGAACAGCGGCAAAGGCAGGAATTACACTTATTACCATCACTGTGGCCTCATGTAGCGTTTGCATATTAATATAGTGGAAATCCTGCCCTTAATTTAAATACGTTGATCTAAAGAAGTGCAATTTTCAGGGGAAAGGTGAGAAATTATACTCAGCAAACATCATTATAACACAAGTACTGCACAAAACACATGATCTAACACATATATAACTATATAACTGCACTGCACGTGTGTTATGTTAAACACCCATAAATAAATATTTATTCACAATATATCTGTCATGTGTAGCTTAGATGCTTTATACATCAGATATAGAATATGATTCATGCACACAGCTGAGCAGGTGAACGTGGGATTTAAACACACACCTTCCTGGTGATCAGCACATAGTTTCTATTTACTTGCAAATAAACGTCCATCATGCACTTCATCCCGGAGAATTTTCATAGTGAATAGAGTGACAACTGTATAAAAACTATGCACTGATCTCTGAGTTTCTGTTTTAAAACACAGCACAATTATCGTTTTAGTCAAAATATAATTAATCCAGTGAGGAACGAGTACACACAAGTGAGCTTTGGGAATTCATTCATTTGAAATAATTTGTTTGTCAGATACATTTATCCAAAACACTGAACTGTTAAAAGCCGAGAGTTCAGCAGTGGTAGTCTGGGGATTCGAACCAACAACCGCCTGGTCACAAGAGTTTAACTTCTGCGTCCCTTTTTCTAACTGAGACAAGCATTTTAGAATAAGAGTGTCGTGACTATGTAATAACTATGTAATAACTATGTAATAACTATGTAATAATTGTATAATAACCGTAAAATACCTACAAAATAACTATGTAACAGTATATAATAACGAATACGCTTTTTTAATTTTAATGACTAATTTAGGATTTAATAAAAACTTTAAATGTAACTAATGTCAGCAATTTTTCTCTGTATTATATTATTATTAGCTAAAAATATTTCCAAACAGCCAGAAGTGACAATATCTGAGGTCTGGAAGCATCAGGTCAAGAATATATGAGTGCACTAGATCATTAAGAGCACAAAAAGTAAATAAAAGAACATTAAACTAAGAGGCTCAAACCTAACACATGACCTATAACACCTATATACATTTAATAATGATACATTTGTAATTTATTACATTTTGTCAGAAGGTGTTGATTAATTTTCAATAATTTTTTATTCTCGCCCCCAGTGGACTTCTCTTAGTGCTTGTTGCAGTTCCCATTTTTGACCACTAGGTGCAATAATAACTCTATGAAGCTCTATGAACTCTATAAATAAGGCAGTGAGCCGATCTGGTTCTAGAAAAGCTAGCAAATCTATGGACAATCAGCTCGTATCTGTTAAATAGCAACATTTTTTAATTCTTGGTCACTCAAAATGGGTCATTAATGTTGTTGTGCTTTCGGCTGCTCCCGTTAGCGGTCGTCACAGCAGATCATTGGCCCACGTATTTGATCTGGTACGGTCTTTGCCCTTTGCCCTGGCCGGGAATCGGACCCGGGCCGCAGCAGTGAGAGCACTGTGGCCTAACCACTAGACCTCCAGGGACCCAAAATAGGTCAATAATATTTCGACATAATTTTTAATGTATGGAGTTTATAAAGCTGAATGTTTGCTGAATGGCTGATATATATATGATGGGGATCTGCACAAGTGGACACTATGGCAGAGCTGCCAGTGGTGTTTCCCAGTTTTGACTCTCACCAGCTTTCCTCATTTTAATTGATGCTGCCTTACATGCTGATGCTGCCCTCACCCACCACACATTACAGAGAGCAACATAGCCTCACACAACTCTGTCATGGAGCATCTAGTGGACAATTTCTGAATGGTTAAGTTTAAGCTGAAGGACAAGGTTCATGCTCACAGTTTTAATTACAACCATAAGGCTATTAAATATACAGCTAAACACTCTAAAGCTCCAACAAGAGGTTTAGAGACACTGAGACGCCGCAGACTGACATGTGAGGACAGACCAAACCACAATCTCTAAGGACATAACAAGCATTAGCATTAGCATAATTTGTTAGCCTCAAACTGACAAGGAAAATCAATTGTACAACACAAGCAAACCACTGAGCTGCACTAATGAAGACAAAGAAGGACCGGGAGAGGACGAGGACACACCACTGTGCAGCGCTGAAAGAGCTGAAAGTTCAACATGACTGTGGGTCTTTATTGAGACTGACAATGTTATAGATGAAACCTCATCATGATTCCTTGATGAAACCTTCCTCTATTTCAAAAAGAATGGATTAGATGAATAATAATGAGCCACAACACTTCCTGGTTTAGTCTCCGCCCATGACCTGTCACTGGTTTATTTTAACATGTCTAATTAATTGTCTATTTAGTGTAAAATCCAATCCAAGCCTCATCGTATACAACTTTACGCAACCTAGATTGTTTACAGTCTAATGTGTGCACTTACCTGTTAATGTTTGGTGTGATTTGTGTTTGCTTTTTGTGTTATAGTATAATAATCAGCGATGGGGCGGCGTGATGAAGTTACTGTTACCACCGCAAAGTGCTTTATTCCTCTTATACCACAGCACTGTTCAAAGGATTACAATTATGAATTTATGAATTTATTAGGTAACGTTATTAGGTCGCTTCACAGCTCCAGCGTCCCGGGTTCGATCCTGAGCTCAGGTTACTGTCTGTGTCGAGTTTCACACTGTAACGTCTGTGACTCAGGGAAGTTGCTAGGAACCATGTGCTGGAGATTTATTAACAAGAAAGTCCACAATCCGATATTAATAAACGGGGGCAAAAACAGCGATCATAATATTACCAATTCCTGAGGACAAATCCAGTCAAAAGGCCAAGCAAGGCTCTAAAATGTCAGTAAAGGATAATCCAAAAGGGTAAACAAGAAACAGGGAAAGGGTCACGCATAAAGGAACTTACACGAGAGGTAAACAATCGGCAAGGCTTCGTTTGAATATCTGTGAACATGTGCTTTATATATTGTATAATGATGATGATGATAAAGAGTCTTTAAAATTCCAGAGAGAGTGCCCTCTGGTGGCGTGGTGGTGAACTGTCCCGGATGTTCTCCTCATGTCCGCGGTGGTTTCCTTCGAGTTCTCCGGTTTCCTCCCATCTATCATGACATGCACGTTTGGTGACAACAACTGGCTCCTAGGTGTGCATGAGCATATGAGTGTGTGTGTATGGGGTCTGCGATGGATTGGCATTCCAAACAGGGTGTATTCCCAACTCACACCCGGTGTTCCTGGGATACACTCCGGCTCCAGCACCATCCTGACCTGGATATAGCGCAATATATATAGATATAGTTCAATGTTCAACCTTCAAAAAATGGTTTTAAAAAATCATCAATCAAAAAGGTTTTTTAAGGTATTAAAAATATATATATATTTTCTCCTATAGCACCAGTTCTGGCACTTTTTTTTATTGTAACCGGAGCTGCATAGGAGCTCCTGGTAATAAAATAGAATTACGCTAGCAATAATCCCTCACGCTGCTGACACTGATAAGAATAATCTGTCTCAGTTACAGCCCTCTCGTCATCTCATCTCTGCAGATCTGTGCAGCTCTGTTAATACGATCCGGCATCAGGAGAAATATCCAGGGTGATTTGTGCTGTGATATTATTTCTGTCTGTTCCTGGATAAAGAGATGGAGTGGCATTGTGGGAGAGGAGGAGGAGAAGAAGAAGAAGAAGAAGAAGAAGAAGAAGAAGAAGAAGAAGCCAGTTATCCAGAACCTTAGCTGCTCGTTAGCTTTTACTCTACTTCCTGTTTCACTCTCTCTTGTCTCTCTTAGCCTAGCTTAGCTTAGCTTAGCTTAGCCGATCAGGCCACTGTTGCCAGTTGGTTTGGATACTTTCTTGTATTTGTATCATCCCTGTGTTCGTTTTAGTTGAACCTGATCTCATGTAAAATGCTTACAATTTTGAATTGTTGAATACAAATAAAATCATTACAAAAGCTATACAAAAACACCAACCTTAACTCTAACCTTAACATGTGTAACTTTTAGTATGAATATATTCATGCAACTTGTTATGAATTGGCAAGCGTGACATCATGTTGCTTAGGTTACAGTATTAATGAATATGCTAATATTTCATTCATATCCTGTTAACCTGATAACCAAGTGGCTCATTCTTTGCACATCCATTACTTCCTCTACTGCTCTTTTCATTACCATTCTATATTATTGCTATCATTACAGCTTTATTATCACACATAATATTATACACTAGATTATTATCAGAGTGATTAGTGGTCGCTGAGCAAGCCAGAGTGGCAATCACATGAAAAAAAAAAACAATTCCAGAAATGTTCCAGCTGTCTCAGCTGCTCAGTTCTACACTGCTCATTTTCATCCGAGACAAGTCAGACGTTTCTGTAATTGGTTTTTCAGATGATCACCACATCGGCGTACAGAGTGAGCATTGCTCAGAATGATAAAGATCTACACCCTGACGTGATGCTCAATAAAAATTCTGTCCATCCACCAAAAGTTTCTATGTTTATCTCTGACACTCAAAGAGCAGACAGAGCGAGTGCTCAGAGCTCTCAGCGGTGTCTTCACCCTCCTCATCAACAGAACACGCTCTCAGACTGACTTCACTCGGAGGCTCGTTCAGGGCGAGTCAAAGTTCACAAAGTGCTGTGGCATGAGACGGAGCAGTGAAGCTGCCGAACCCTCTTCACATCTCTGACCTCTATTACAGGGATGGAGGCAGATGACCACCTTACATTCCTTTGTGTATTGTTTCATCCTGAAAACTGCCAGGAAGGATATAGTAACACAAATAATTATTCTTTACGACCTTGGTGAGCAAGAAAGCATCTCAGCATGCACAAAACATCGAACCGTGAGGTGGATGAGCTACAACAGTTGGAGACCACATCAGGTTCCTGTCAGCCAAGAACAGGAATCTGAGTCTATCAAGGGCACAGACTCACACAAACTGGACAGTTGAAAAGACCAGGTGATTTCCATGATAGCCTCAGATTCCTGTTCTTGGCTGACAGGAGTGAAACCTGATGTGGTCTTCTGCTGTTATAGTGACTGGGTCATGTGATGTGGTTGTAGTCTGATGAGGCTGATGGGAACTGAAGTCCACAGCAGCCACATCACGGCCGAATCTGGTGCTGACGTGATGGCGGTTGGCTTCTGGTGGCTACTGGGTGGGAACTGGCAGGTGACCAAATTGTGGAGAAAAATTGCGACACAAGATCCAGACAGTGTAACTCTGCGAATCGGAGCAGACTGACTGTGCAAATAACCTGAGATAAACCATTATCATTTTCAGATGTTCTTGGAAAAGAGCTTGTTAAAGAATTCTGTATGCACACTGAGCCATTAAATTAGCTCTAGCACTGGAGGGCCACAGGGATTTTTTTTTTTTTCAGGAATGAGCCTCATTAAAAAAGTTGAAGAAGAAGTAAAAGAGCTCTGTAAGCATCTTAAACACTGACAGGTCCAAAAGTCCAAAAGAGTGCAACACCAGGAACATTTTTTATTAAACTACAGTAGATTTTTCAAATCACTCTGTCATTCTACAGTAATGTACGTGCAAAGAACAATGTGTTGATTATTGCAGTACATCACATAGCTGACACACAGGAGAAAAGAATACAGAAATTTACCGTCGTATTTCTTTATATCGAATCATCACATCATGTGACTGGCATTCTTATGACCTGATGCCTTGTTAAAGATCAGACTCCCATTACATGAAAACAGCGTTTTGCGTCACTGAAAATGAAGCTTTCTGAAATTGTAGAGAAATATTAATCCCCTGCTTTCATAGTTTTCATATGGATGGGTTTGGGGTCAACGACCTTTCCTGGAAATAATGTCCTGTCCTGGTCTGGTGTTCCACTAAATGTTTGGGCTTGTCCATTAGCGTGTGTGATGAGGACATGCAATATCACCCACAAGGAGGCATCAGAGTTGAATATCTGGTATGCTTCAAGGACATACTGCAGTTCTTCTTCTTTTGCAATGTTTGACATGAAAATGAGCTGTTCATGGCATCTTTTTTGTGGCATCAGATTCTGTGAGAAGTTCAGATTTCCTTCAAATTCAAAAAAGGTGAAACTTGTGACTCTCCGTATTCTGATGATGTACTGCTTTGACCGTCTCTGCTGCAGTCTGCCTTACAGCTTGTAAAGTCACTTGCTCTTTTGGTTAAAGCTCTGCCCATCATTATCTTCTCAGACATTAGTCATCTCCTGGTTTGATCATTGTTCCACCTCGTCACCTGTAGCGGTTCCTCAGCTTGTCATTATGTGTTCCTTGTGTAACCGTGTGTACATATAGTCCTTGTACATATTGCCCTTTGTATTTCCTCACCCGTAGATTGTTTGATGTTCGTCTGATTTCTTGTAGTTCTAGGACCCGTGTTTGATTTGGGGATTAGTTTGGATTTTTCCTTGTCTAGTTAAAGTTCTGTTTTTGATCTGTAGTCATGGATATTCCAGTTTTCACCTTTCCACCATCTTAGTCGAGTAAACCTGGCTCACACTTACACCCTTGTCAGTTTCATCTCTCGAACCTCTGACATCATTACGTTCACGTCCTACTCCTGTTTAATTTATCTCCTATGTTACGTGGGGTTTTTTTCCCAAGTGGCTGTTATATGGTTAATTCCTGAAGTATTCCTGTAATGATGGCCCAAATTGGACCCTTACTTTTTGCCAAGTGCGCTAAAGGCAAATTCCACCATCTTGGTTAAGGTATGAACAGGAAAGTAACTGGAGTTTTGCAGAGAGTGCAGCCTCTGTGACCACTAGGGGGCACCCAGGAGGCAAAGAATATATATAAAACAGTGTAGATGTACACAGGTGGTGTTAGCTTCCATGTATGTACATGTACATCTAGTTCAGTATATGAATTTAATTCAATATAAAAAAAACAACAACTGTTGGCCACTTAGGAAAGAACCTACTGATGTTACCAAACTGTCATCACGCAGAACTTTCCTCCCAGTATCATAGTGTTTAAACTA
Organism: Pangasius djambal; assembly: GCA_022985145.1. NCBI lineage: Eukaryota > Metazoa > Chordata > Actinopteri > Siluriformes > Pangasiidae > Pangasius > Pangasius djambal. The sequence goes on from CM040978.1 coordinate 2,362,970, forward strand.
TTTAAGTGTTAAATAACTCACGATAGACTTTATCTAAAATCTTGCGAATCTTGCGGTTTTCCCTCATAGGAGCTTGTGCATCAACCAATCAGAGAGCTCCTGGTCTTGCTATCCTTCCTATCAAGTAGAAAAGCAAAACAACCATTGCAATGGAAAATGATCCTTCCATCATTACAATGCTGGTACCGTGATTAAAGTGATGGCAGAACACAGCATGCTTCACTACCTCCACCTCTGTGCTCAAGCGTTATTCTTTCTTGCTTGCTTTCTTGCCATAATGAGACGGGAGATTTGTGTGAAACGTCCAGGTCAATAGTGCACAGGCGGTCCATAAACCCTGACAGAGCTTCAATGAAGTGGAAGAAAATGATTGTGTATGAGCCGCACTTCCATTCAGAGGTGAACTGATGCAAGATCCTGTCGTCTTGCAGTCGTCTGGTAGCAAGACTTACACCGGGCTTTCATTACATGTTCATAAGCGGGGCATAAAGCGTCTATGTAATATGACTTTATCCTTACATGAAAGAAAAAAATAATAATTATCATTGCAGGTCAACTGTTTAAGATAGTTACTGAATCCAGTAAAAGTATATTAATAAAGCTTTAGACTATCCATTCAAATCCAGATGACTTAGCTGGCATATGGGCTTAAGTGATATTGTACAAGGTATACATTAGTGCTTCATAACCTTGTTATAAATGTAACGCTGATTAGCATTTTATTTTAAGGAAATATAAATCCCTCATTAGGCTGAGATATGGGCTTCTTAAATAAGCGAAGCACTGCAAAATCCTTCTTAATGCAAAGGCATTAAGTGAGGAATAATACACAATGATTCCTGCTGTTATAAAATATTAAAATAAAATAATCCATGACGAGGTGGTGTGACATGCGATGGTCATGTGACGCAAAGTCGAGGATTACAATTTGTAATTTATTAACAATTGTCATGTCATGCATTTAACTGTTTATAGTTACGGCCTCCCTTTTTTTTTCTCTTTCTTGAAGTTAAGAAGACAAAAATAACACGCAGAGAAACCGCAAAGCGTGAACTCCTTTGTCCTGAAGACGTTGCAAAAACTTCAAGTTACAGACTGTTACAAAGCTCTGACACTGGAGACTCCTTCCATGAATGTCAAATAAACTCCTCCTTACAGAAAACGTCATCGTAGCAATGACTATACTGTACATTTTTCTTTGTTAAATATCACCATGTTGTTTTTTTTTTGCTCATTGTGAATGGGCTGTTGCTATAGAAACAATAGCATATGATAATCAAAGCATTAATATAAACATGTATCCTGTAGCCAGAACTACTTTCACTTCAGTAGAGGATCGTGCACTATGTTGCTTCTATATAAAGTAGATCATATAAAAGGTGATATAAAAGGATGATGTTATAGAAAAGTCTCTTCTTTGTTTTTTTTTTTGTAAAATCTATCTAATCTCTCTCACTTGACAACGCTAACACACAAAAGCATAAAATCACCACACTTTAATTTTCAGTGTAATGTCATCAGCACCGATAGACTCAAAAGCTGTGAACATATTTGCTAAACATATATACCCAGCATATATTTTATAAGTCTGTTTGTGTGAAATGTTTTGTCTCGAAGCTGTATTTGTTCATTCCAGAGGGACGCAACAGCAGAGCAGAAAATTAGACATCCAGTAACTGAACCAGAGCAAATAAATGAAAGCTGGAAATGTTCAGAAAGAAGCGAGATTAGCCTTTGTTCTGCCCTTTGAGATTCCTGCACAACACGTCTGGTGATCAAAAGTGACAGCACAGGCGAAGGGATCTGATACAAAACTGAAAAGATTCTGAATATTTCATACACATCATCCTCCACTGCACAATTTCAGCAATAAAGAACACTAATACCAAGAACAGCAAAAAATATCCACGTTTTCTTGAATTTACTAAAATATCAAGAATACATCAGTTGCCACACATAAAACATGCCAGCAAGATTGCACTAAAAGTCCCATCATTCATTGCAACAACATAGTGATGAAGGTTAAAGCAACTCAGAACTGTAAGTTTTCAGTTTTTTTAATAAACGGTGCATTAAATTCTGAGTCTGAGGAAATGAGGGAAGAATTATTCACTATTGATGGGATATTTGATAGATAACCTTCCTATTGTGGACATTTGTTCTTAATTTTGTCAGTTAGCTAAGATAGCAGTAATCTCCTGTGGAATATTCAACTAGCTAATGTAACCTCTTGTGGTAAATTCAGCTAGTTAGCTGCAACCTCTTGTGGTAAATTCAGCTAGTTAGCTGCAACCTCTTGTGGTAAATTCAGCTAGTTAGCTGCAACCTCTTGTGGTAAAATCAGCTAGCTAGCTGTAACCTCCTGTGGTAAATTCATCTTGTTAGCTGTAACCTCCTGTGGTAAATTTAGCTAGTTAGCTGTAACCTCTTGTGGTAGATTCAGCTAGCTAGCTGTAACCTTTTGTGATAAATTCAGCTAGTTAGCTATAATTTTTGTGTGGTAAATTCAGCTAGCTAGCTGTAACCTCCTGTGGTAAATTTAGCTAGTTAGCTGTAAGCTTTTGTGATAAATTCATCTTGTTAGCTGTAACCTCCTGTGGTAAATTCAGCTAGTTAGCTGTAACCTCTGGTGGTAAATTCAGCTAGTTAGGTATAATCTTTTGTGGTAAATTCAGTTAGTTAGCTGTAACCTCCTGTGGTAAATTCAGTTAGCTATATGTAACCTCCTGTGGTAAATTCAGCTAGCTAGCTGTAACCTTTTGTGATAAATTCATCTTGTTAGCTTTAACCTTTTGTGATAAATTCATCTTGTTAGTTTTAACCTCCTGTGGTAAATTCAGCTAGTTAGCTGTAACCTCTGGTGGTAAATTCAGCTAGTTAGCTATAATCTTTTGTGGTAAATTCAGTTAGCTATATGTAACCTCCTGTGGTAAATTCAGCTAGCTAGCTGTAACCTTTTGTGATAAATTCATCTTGTTAGCTTTAACCTCCTGTGGTAAATTCAGCTAGTTAGCTGTAACCTCTTGTGGTAAATTCAGCTAGCTAGTTAGCTGTAACGTCTTGTGGTAAAAATATGCTGGAATTCTGACTAATTCATTAGCAAACTGTGTAGCATTAGACATGCATATGAACGTATGAGACTGAATGATGTTTTCAGACAAAATAGTGTAGTTGCTTTAAAACAAAAAAAAAACCTTCTAACAGATTTTGATAAGCAATAAAAGTTACTTTTCACATGAAAACATGACTTAATTCATTTCCTCTAATTTTTAACACTTGAGTGCATTTAAAAGTAGCAACTTTTTACTTGCGTACATTTTTTGGCTGGATTCTGACACATTATCTATACCTTCACCTAAGCATACTTTCTCAAGACTTTAAGACATCATAATAATTTACTTGAGTGTTCTTGTACACTTATCTAATTACATTTCCAAGAAAAGGAAACCTACGCTACACAAATCTCAGCATCCTCCTGCAATAAGTTTAGTTAGCCAGTTATTTTGAGATCGTCATTTTTCTCAGTGTGTGAAAATGGACATATGTGGCACTGAACATCACAAACCTTTCCTTTGTGACTGAAAGAGAGTTTCGTTTGTCATGCTAACTTGGCAGGAATGTTCCTCACATTCTTGGCTTGATTTTGACCCTCGCTGACACAGCACAGGAATAATAAAGTGACTAGAATGCTACACAATAAAACTGCTTCGTTTTCAGCTACAAAACACTCACGCTGATGCACACACACACACACACACATTTCCACCCGGAAAATCAATAACCATCTCACAGACCTGATGAATCCTGAACTGTTTGGACTTGTGCTGATTGTATCCACAGCCAGCTGTCAATGCCTGTACACACTTCCTGAGAATTGAATATATTTGATGGCTTGGCATAAGTCCTGTTTGCTTGTCAAGCTAGACAGAAAGCCTGGAGATACTGTAGATAAGGTCTTAAAATCTGCTAAATTTGTCTTCAAAATGATGCAACCATGTACAAAAATGTTAGAATTGGGCCAACCTGCTTCAAAACTAGTAATAATTCTAACCAACACAATCCACTGGGCTGAAGTTTATACATGTACTGTCCATAATCTTAACTATTTGCAACTTGATATATACATTGGCTGGTGTTCATTTTTATGAATTTGGCATCATGATATATCTGTATCATGCATCATGTATCTGTAATATCAGACAAGTATAGCATCAAGTTAATTAATTCAAGTTTTCAGGTGGGATTTCAATGAAACAATGGAGTCTAGCTGACAGATATGTAGTGGAAGAGAGCTCCAGACTGTGGGAGCAGTGAAGCTGAAGGTTCTAGCATGTGCTAGAACCATGGTACTGAGACAGAAAGGTGGAACAGGCAGTAGGCCAGCAGATGAGGATTGAGATAGTCTTCTAAAGTATGGCACTACGTCCATGAAAATGGCTGATCTCAAAGTGCAGAATTCCCCCAAAAACTTGGATGGATAATGTACAATGCCCTCTAAACCCCCATCTTACTAGCATGAAGAAGTGGAAAAGAGGAAGCATAACTGTGGTAAGTGAACTTTATTAGTAACATTAGCATTATCATTAGTAACTGAAAGCCGTCGTTATTTAGTCGTCATTTTGTCACTTTCTTCTCTTTACCTTTTATGGAGTTTTGTGGGCGTGGTTAAATGTAAATCAGCTGTGCCATGAATGAGCTTGGTAATTTATGGCTGATTGGCGTTCAATGTGCGCACACAAGGATGAAAATGTTCAGCAAAACTTTCATAAATCTGATGAAACTTTTGTGTTCTGTTTGTCAGAACATTTGCAAACTAGTTTACTAAAGGATTGATAAGCAAGGCCCAATGTTATTTAAAAAAAAAAAAAAAAAAAAGAAAGCGCCATGCTATATGTGTTGCCCAGACTAGAGTCGGCTATGTCTTGACCGTCTTGTACTGGAAACAATCATCATTTATAGTGGATTTGCTGCTGTGTTTGCTATATTTGTTCAGAAGTGTGCATAACCCACAGTGTATTTCAAACCCGCTCTTGGCTCACTCTTCATCCTGCTCTCTGCTAAGTTTACCATGGGAGCATCTCAGTGTATTTTACGCCCACACACTCTGTAAGGCTATTGATCTTCGCCAGTCCTCAAGCAGCACAGGAAGCGTGGTTAAATCAGAGCGACGTCCAGAACCATGCAGTCTGATTAGAGCAGACGGTAACAAAACACTCCAAACTAGATTTCTCACGGTCTGAACCCCAGGCTTTGATTTGCAGCCTCTGGGTAATACTTCAGTAGCAATCTCATCCCAATAGATATTTTAAAAATGATCATAATTGCTGTTTGTTGATAGGTTTGATTGTTCATTTTAACAGGTTGATACCAAGTCAAGTTGATCGCAACTATAACCAATAAACTTTTTAGCACCAGTGCGCCAACTACAGTAGTTATTCATAAGTAAGATTTCCATATTAGAGACTTGACTTGCACTGTCATTTTTATTTAATGTTACCATAACAACCACTATTTATCGATCATTTATTGAACATTAGCTATGTTAGCCAGGAGATAAATTAGCCGGTGTAACTACTGTAGTGTCATGTTCTTAGACTAAAAAGTTTCCTGGTTCCTGTAAACTTGCAAGTGATCCGACTTTGCATAACTTTTATATAGACTCACCAGCCATTTTATTAAGAATACCTGTAAACCTGGTCATTCATGCAGTTATATCAGCCAATCACGTAGCAGCATGAACAATGTATAACATGCACATACAGGTCAAGAGCTTCAGTTTATGTTCACATCAATCATCAGCATGCAGAATAAAGGTGATCTCGGTGACTCGGATCGTAGTATGCTTGTTGGTTTGAGTATTTCAGAAACTGCTGATCTCCTGGAATTTTCACACACAACAGTCTCAAGAGTTTATACAGTATAAAAACAAAAACCATCCAGTGAGAGGCAATCCTGTAGGCGGACCTGCCATGTTGACGAGAGAGGTCAGAGGAGAATGGCCAGACTGAGCTGACAGAAGTCTACTGTAACTCAAATAACCACTCTTTACAACCGTGGTGAGCAGAAACGCATCGCAGAACACAAACCTTGAGGCAGAAGACCACATCAGGTTCCACTCCTGTCAGGAACAGGACCAGGAATCTGAGACTATGTTGGGCACAGACTCTCCGAAACTGGATAGCTGAACATTGGAAAAAAAGACCAGGCGAGGTCTTTTGGATATATTTATTCATCCCACAGCTAATAAATAAATAAAATAATTAAATAAATAAATAGGAATCAGTCAGAAAGATGGATGGGCCTTGCAATTAGCAGCTAATCTCACCCAGTCTCCCTCTGCGCTCTTTCTTTTATATTATCTGTTCACTAAACAAAGCCTTGCATTGGCAGGAAGCCCAACTGGAGCACCTCTGAGACCGACAAAACACGTCATTCTTATTCACTCTTAAAACAACTGATAAAGCACAGCACAAAGGCAGGGATGAGCAGAAAGGAAGGTTTCCAACTCCCCGAGCGTGCGTCTGCATATTATTTCTCTGTTGAAGAAACTCCCGGAGCACTCGGGCCTCCACTCCTCACTGCACTCCTTTAATTAAGCTGAACGATTTACCGTGCCTCTTATTGTTTTTTTTTTTTTTTTGTTTCTTCTCCCGGCGTAAATCACTTCAGCACTGCAGCAGAACGCTGGGGAAATCACGGAGCACGACTCTGCTCTGAGAAACCACACAGAAATGATCAATTAACTGCCTGAGAGCCACTGACTCACGGACAAACACGAGAGAACGAGCAGAAAACACTGAGTCAACAAACTGCTTCTAAATTCAAAGTCAGTCAGCAAGTAGGTGTAAGTGAAGGAGGCATGGCCTTTGTGTATGTTAGTCCCAGTGAAGGAGGCATGGCCTTTGTGTATGTTAGTCCCAGTGAAGGGGGCGTGGCCTCTAAATGTGCTCATCTCAGTAAAGGAACAGCACATCCCCAAGTGTTTTAATTCTCTTAAACCACAGGAACTTGCCAATAGTTACAATAGTTAATAAAAATTAACTAATGTCTTGCTTTTTATCCATTTATAGTTACATTTAATGTTTTGGAACATCAGTGAAACAAGTTAGTTCCTGTTCTCACTTACGTTATAGCAGCTATAAACCGTCATTCCCTTGCCAGCCTCTCTTTATTCTCTCTCTTGAAGTTAATATGGAAAAAAAAAAACATGGCAGCTTGTCATGTTGCAGAGAAACCACAAAGCGTAAACTCCTCTGTCTTGAAAATGTTAGGAAACTTAAAGTTATAGCTTTACCTCTGACACTGGAGACTCCTTCCATAAATGTTAAATTACAGAAAACTTCACCATATCAACAATTACACACGGCGTACACATCCCTGTAAATGAGCTGTTACTACAGAAACGATAACATATTAGCACTAGCGCATTGATAGAAACCTGTGATCTGCAGCTGCACTACTGTCATAGCTGCTGTTATAGAGAATTAATCAACACCTTCTGACCAATCAGAGTCCAGAATTCAACAGCACTTTGGTATAAAGAGAGAAATTTGGACTTACCATTGATGCAAACCTCATGCGGCTCACATAGATCATCCTCAAAGAGGCAGCCTGAAAGCACACACACACACACACACACGCAGTCATTAAAGGGACAAAGAAAAACACAGCATTTATAACAAGCTGACAAACTAAAGTGCAGTAAATGTCGGAGTGTACAGACGTTAATGAGACGTGAGGTTTTATTCATTACTGTAATATTCTAAATGTAATCAGAGCTAAACTCGGCTGTGTAATTATTAATCTAAGTCTTAAACTCACAAACATTTACACAGTCTGTACACATCTTAGACTGAGCCTAAAGCAAGGCCACAGATTCACTCAGCTCTGTTCTCACTCCAAACATCTACCCAAACTATTCACCAACACTTTATTTAAAGCTGAGAAATATCTGTTTACGCTGTCTCAGAAACTTCATGTTGCTTAGGTCTGAGGAAGATGAGGAAGATGAGCTCATTTGAAGCTGAACTGTTCAGATCTTCACTGAGGTGAATAAAACCAGAAGTGTAAAATCTGCAAAATCTGAAAGAGAATCTGTCGTTCTGTCAGTGTGCTGTAGAACAACATTCATCCACATGGTGTCTTTTTGTACAGTGAGAACAGTTTCACAACAACAGCATGTTTCATTCTTATCAACTAACTGTAATGAACTGTACTAACTGTAATAGACTATTAACTGTAATAAACTGTATTAACTGTAATAAACTGTACTAACTGTAATGAACTGTATTAACTGTAATAAACTGTACTAACTGTAATAAACTGTACTAACTGTAATAGACTGTATTAACTGTAATAAACTGTACTAAATGTAATAGACTGTATTAACTGTAATAAACTGTACTAACTGTAATAGACTATTAACTGCAATAAATTGTATTAACTGTAATAGACTGTATTAACTGTAATAAACTGTATTAACTGTAATAAACTGTATTAACTGTAATAAACTGTACTAACTGTAATAGACTATTAACTGCAATAAATTGTATTAACTGTAATAGACTATTAACTGTAATAAACTGTACTAACTGTAATAAACTGTACTAACTGTAATAGACTGTATTAACTGTAATAAACTGTACTAAATGTAATAAACTGTACTAACTGTAATAAAT
>CM040978.1:2383797-2402218 GCA_022985145.1 Pangasius djambal
AGACTGACACACACAGAGGCCACGCCTCCTTCACTGAGACTGACACACACAGAGGCCACGCCTCCTTCACTGAGACTGACACACACAGAGGCCACGCCTCCTTCACTGAGACTGATACACACAGAGGCCACACCTCCTTCACTGAGACTGACACACACAGAGGCCACGCCTCCTTCACTGAGACTGACACACACAGAGGCCACACCTCCTTCACTGAGACTGACACACAGAGGCCACGCCTCCTTCACTGAGACTGACACACAGAGGCCACGCCTCCTTCACTGAGACTGACACACACAGAGGCCACGCCTCCTTCACTGAGACTGACACACAGAGGCCACGCCTCCTTCACTGAGATTGATACATAGAGGCCACGCCTCCTTCACTGAGACTGATACACACGCACAGAGGCCACGCCTCCTTCACTGAGACTGACACACACGGAGGCCACGCCTCCTTCACTGAGACTGACACACAGAGGCCACGCCTCCTTCACTGAGATTGATACATAGAGGCCACGCCTTCCTCACTGAGACTGACACACACGCACAGAGGCCACGCCTCCTTCACTGAGACTGACACACAGAGGCCACGCCTCCTTCACTGAGACTGACACACACGGAGGCCACGCCTCCTTCACTGAGACTGACACACAGAGGCCACACCTCCTTCACTGAGACTGACACAAACACACACAGCACAATAAAACACTTTGAGGCTCTTCACGACAGACACAGGCTATTGGAGATGATGGATAATACAGATAGACTCTCCATAAACACACACACACACACACAGACACACAGACACACACACATAGTGTGCTTCTGCTGGGAGTGAGTGTGTGTATGTCACACACAGTGTGCGTCTGCTGGGAGTGTGTGTGTGTGTGTGTGTGAGTCACACACAGTGTGCGTCTGCTGGGAGTGAGTGTGGCAAACAGCCAGAGTTTGCTGTAAGCTGTTAGGGGATGCTGGTAGAGGTCAGCTTCCTTCGGATACACACACACACACACACACACACACACACACACACCATATTAACAAACGTTTGCTCTCTACTACTCAAATCCCATTAAATTAACCACAAATTGATTTGTGGTTACATAAAAGTTACATAAACTTTAAGTGGTTGTAGCTCCGCCTTCACCATGTCCCCACCCACTTTAACCCCTGTATATGAGAGAGTGTTGCTATGTATGCTATAGCTCAATACAATATATATAACTCTTTTCGCTGTTGTTGAAGCAGACAGTATGAATGACTGTTTACCTTTGATCTTTTTCTGTGTAAAAGTGAGAGAAGGTGATGGAGATGTTTTCCTGTCGTTGTTGATCTTCTTATAACGAGAACTGAAGCAGGGTTGCCAGGTCTCAGCAAAATTTCCAATCCAACAACATCTCAACTCCTTGAAACAAGCCCAAAAAATGTGGGCATAGGGAATGGGGAGTCTTTCTTCTTTTTCTTGGTCTTTTCATGGAAAACAGGCTCACCATGGTGCGCACGCATTTCTAATTTCTAACAGTAGCTGCAGTATGTCTTTTTATCATAGCCTGCTACAGACATTATCCACACCATAATCCCATTTTCCATGTCTAATTCTTTGCAGACTTTTCTTCCATTTTTAGATGGCTTACTTGCCATTCTGAAGGTACAGAATATCAGAAGAAACACATCTCCAGCCTCACTACTCTGCTTTCACGAACCACGATCCTGATAACCCTCAATGAATGGTGGATGTGGGTGGAGTCCCGGCAAACATTCACATATACAATATCGCCAAAAGTATGTGCACCCCTGACCATCAAACCCACATGTTTGTTGAACATCCCATTCCAGATTTATTCCCCCTCTGCTGTTGTAATGAGCTCCACTCTTCACGAAGTCTTTCCACTAAATGTTGGAGCGTAACTGTGGGGATTTGTGTTCATTCAGCTACAAGAGCTTTAGTGAGGTCAGGCGCTGATGTCTGGGGTGCAGTCGGTGTTCCAGTTCATCCCAAAGGTGTTCAGTGGGGTTGAGGTCAGGGCTCTGTGCAGGACACTCGAGTTCTTCCACTCCAACCTTCACACACCACGTCTTCATGGAGCTCGCTTTGTGCACAGGGGCATCGTCATGCTGGAGCAGGTTTGAGTCTCTTAGTTCCAGTGAAGGGAAATTGTAATGCCACGTATCTAACCAGTCTTCTAACACGTCACAATCCACCTCGCGCCTTAAGATCTCAAAACTCCGGACTTCTGGTAGTTCCCAGAATATCAAAGTCTACAAAAGGGGGTAGAGCGTTTTTGTATTTAGCTCCTAAACTTTGGAATAGCCTTCCTGACAGTGTTCGGGGCTCAGACACAGTCTCCCAGTTCAATCGTAGATTAAAGACATGTATCTTTAGCCAGGCATACACTTAATACATACCATAACCTTGTACTTCAGTACATCTGATTAACTGCACAGTATGATTTAGTGCTTGCTAATATTATGAACAGCAGCTACGCTAATTCCTTTCCACTTGTTTCCCTTCTTCTACCCATCCCGAGGCACATAGAGATTGTGCCAGCTCCAGTAGACAGAGGCCAACCCTATGAGGATCCTGAGGCATCCGGAGATGGACCAGCTCCAGCCGGTTTCTGCCTCGTGAGGATTTGGGTATTCAAAGCAACGCTGCCGACCCTATGTGGACTTTGAGGAAGATAACAACCTACAAATTAATATACACATAAAACGCTACATGACTATACATAAATGCAGAAAGGACATTGTTCTATCACACTCTCCAGTGCCACCCAAATGAGGATGGGTTCCCTTTTGAGTCTGGTTCCTCTCAAGGTTTCTTTAAATTAGGTATAATGCAGCAAATCAACAAATCCAAACAATCCAAAGGTGCGACGTTTCTTCAGTTCCCCGCCCACAATTTTAGTTCCTACCTGCAGCTGGTTCCTGTTTACTCTTTGATGCACAAAAATGGAAGAAAAACTTATAACCGTGGTTTCATTTTATCCTGTCATATTAGCTTTAGAAGCCACGCCCACAAACGACAAACTACATGCAACTCAAGCAACTTGTCACCTACACACACACACACACACACACACACACACAGTGTACAACATCCACACTGTCTTTAGAGATTCATGCATAGCTTCCCAATGCTAATCTGTGTGTGTGTCACACACTGCCTCCATCAGCATATTCATGATGTTCCCGCACCTGCATATTAATTCAACACACACACACACACACACACACACACACACACACACACTAGTCTCTTTGCAATGCGACTCCTAATTATACAGCCGAGCAGATGTGAACTCTAAAAGAACAGCGTGAATGTGTGTGAGTGTGTGTGCCCATTGAGATCAACATGTACAGAGAAAAGGGCACTAACACACAGCCTTAGTGTGCACACAACACACACACACACACACACACACAGCACTCTTTAAATGATGTTTAAAGTCATATTTGGTAGTTAAAGGGATATTAGACGCATCAGAGTCAAGGCGAGAGCGCTAAATGTTCTCACTGTGTGTTTTTCTGATCCAAATTACCGTATTTTCTTCACCATAAACACTCACAGCTGCTGTAAACAAGCGACTGTTCGCTTCCTGCATAAGTTTGCGACATGAGATATGATTTTTATTTTAATTAAAAAATAAATGAGCTAAAACTGAGAAAAGCAACAAACCCAGATGATTGGCTTTAGTGAGTTCCTCGGAGAAATCCAACACTGCAGGTTCTCCAATGTACTCTCACTACTTCACTTCCTGTCTGGGTTTACATCCTATTTAACAGCTTTTAGTGCTCTAAAGTGCACTGAGGCTGTTTTCCCATGGGGTCAGCTGTAACATTTGTGATATTTTATTTGTTTTATTTTGTTAATTACATTTGTGGGAGATATACTGCATAAGGACAAGTATATTATTTGCACATTATTTTATCATGCAGTAAAGAACTCATGTAGTTGTACAACGTTTGCACAAGATGGAATCATTGTCTTAACTAAAACATTTTCTCACGTGGCTGCATAAACATTCTGCTGAAATGCTCGGGTCTTTGAGCTTCATCCTCGTGCACGGAAAACATAAAAATAATTTTTGCACGTACGTGGAATCTCATATGTTTTCTTAAATATCTTAAACCCATGTACTGGTTATTCTGCTACAACTGACCCCGTACTGTCAGCCATCTTGAAACCTGACATTCTAGCTCAACGGCCTAGCATTGTCAACAAACCCTCATGCTAGCTACTAGACAGTAAACATAAACAAGTAGCTTGTTTTGATTTCACTTGTGCAGGAAATGAACATGTAATTCAAAAGCCGATTCTCCAGATAAGGAAAATTATTTCATACCTCGATGTTTGGCTTTTAACGATAAATTCTTCAGAGCTGTGATTAACTTGCTGTTCCTTGCTGTTGCTGCTACTGAGCATGTGCGGAGCGCGTATCACCACTGTAGCTCATAGCTGATTAGAGCAACTGACAAAGTCACAACTGACCCAACTCTGTGCTAATAATAGTTCTTCTTCTACAGAATAGGACAGTTTTAAAGCTATTTCTAAAACCCTAATACTCATTTAAAGTCAATAACACGTTTTTCTGATATTTCAACACACTTATGGAGCTGTTTTAGACACTTTCATTGAGATGATAAAGTATTCCTTTTTATTTAAAAAAACTTTTAAAGGAAACCTACTGCAAGTCCATTTATGTACTTGTCGTGCAGAGCGGCGTTTAGAAATGTTACAGGGAACAAAAAGTGAAAACCGTAATCGAAAAAACACGAACGCAATCACTTTAAATTCTTCCAGAACGAAAACATTATTTTAAAAAAGTGCGTGAATGGTTAATAGCGTAATTTTCCCAATAGGGTTAAGTTCCTGTCAAGAATTCGTCACCTCCCGTCTGGCTACAGGAAGATATAACCTTAGACAGCTGCCGTCTGAAAAATCAGAGTAGAAAGTGTTTTCCTACGACACCGCACAGTAGAAGAATTCTCTGGAAATGTTAAACATCAAATACAGGTTTCTGGTTTAATGCAGGTGCGTAACCCAACTCTGAATACGCCTAACTTTATCTGTATCAGTAATTACAGTGAAAATCATAAAGCTAAGAAGTTCTGCCAGTGAGGAATGTGAGTTTTGGTTCACTGAAGGCTCGTGAGAGTTTCAGGGGTTTAAGAATAATTTATATTTCCATTCTGTACACACACACACACACACACACACACACACACACACACACACACACACATACACAGAGCGCAGTCTCACACAGGCTACAGATGATTGATTATGTCACCTCATACAAATATGTGGCATAATCAAACATATGTTGTATTGTTACTGCCTGAGGACCTCAAAACACACACAAACACACACACAAACACACACACACACACACACACACACACACCACATTTTATTGACTGTCGTGTGTCATGTGTCTTTTAAAAAGTTCACATACACACACTTCAGAGAGCCTACAGCTCTTGAACAACACTTCAATCAGAACCTCAGATGTGAACACATACACACACACACACACACACACACACACACACACACATACATACACACCACTTGTTATTGAGTACCATTCAAGAGTCATCTGCATTAAAAATAAAACATGGCGTACACCTACACTTCAGAGAGGCTGTTGCTCAGTATTACATTCAGGACCTCATAGTTGAACACACACACACACACACACACACACACACACACACACACACACACACACAGAGGTCTAATATAGAAATGTGCTCCAGGCCATGAGAGCTGTGAAATAGAGGGCGAATTATGAAGTATGAATTATGCAACACAGCATGACTTTGAAGGATGACGGAGCGTTAATGTCTTTTTCACACCACGGCCAGTTACACACCCGAGAATTGAAAATAAATCCGCTGGTTCCAGGCCTCAGGAATGCTGAATTGGATACAGGGTGTCTCCGAGTGGGAAACAAAGACCAGTTAGAGTGACCAGTTGAAGTGTATTATGAGAAATTGACTTTAGCCTTTAGCATTAGCATGTGTTTATTTCAGTGGGATTTGCTCATTAGCATGTTCATGTGCATGAGAAAGTATATAACTTGAACCCTGAACCCTGGACATGGATAACACCTGAACCCTGGATATCGAGAACACCTGAACACTGGATATCGAGAACACCTGAACACTGGATAACACCTGAACCCTGTATATGGATAACACCTGAACACTGGATAACACCTGAACCCTGGATATCGAGAACACCTGAACACTGGATAACACCTGAACACTGGATAACACCTGAACACTGGACATGGATAACACCTGAACCCTAGAGATGGATAACACCTGAACCCTGGATATAAATAACACCTGAACCCTGGATATCGAGAACACCTGAACACTGGATAACACCTGAACCCTGTATATGGATAACACCTGAACACTGGATAACACCTGAACCCTGGATATCGAGAACACCTGAACACTGGATAACACCTGAACACTGGATAACACCTGAACACTGGACATGGATAACACCTGAACCCTAGAGATGGATAACACCTGAACCCTAGAGATGGATAACACCTGAACCCTGGATATAAATAACACCTGAACCCTGGATATTGATAACACTTGAACCCTAGAGATGGATAACACCTGAACCCTGGATATAAATAACACCTGAACCCTAGAGATGGATAAAACCTGAACACTGGACATGGATAACACCTGAACCCTAGAGATGGATAACACCTGAACCCTGGATATAAATAACACCTGAACCATGGATATTGATAACACTTGAACCCTAGAGATGGATAACACCTGAACCATGGATATTGATAACACTTGAACCCTAGAGATGGATAACACCTGAACCCTGGATATAAATAACACCTGAACCATGGATATTGATAACACTTGAACCCTAGAGATGGGTAACACCTGAACCCTGATTATGGATAACACCTGAATCCCTGAAAAAAACACCTGAACCCCAGCTCACATGTGAACCTGGTTAAAAACTGAATACCTGAAGACCTTCCATTCAATTCAAGCGCTGACATATACCACAATATTTGGCACTAAATACTTCCAGCCATCTTTCCCTGTAACCTTCTTGCCAGTTCCGATTCCAAATGACTAGGAATCCTGGAGGATATCCGAGACAGCGGGGAAGAGATAAGAGGTAAGTTTGGCTAAGCATGCGGTGCGTAAAAGTACACAGCACAAGCCTGTAGTGACGACGTTGCAAAAAGAGCAGTGCGTGATTAGCTAATGTAGAGTAGGTTAGCAATGCTAATAACTGACTTGGGGAAATTGACTTGAGACCTTTAATATGATCAATTCCAGTTTTTTGGACCAGTTCCACCTTCTTGAGGAAAAGGGGGCAATAAGGAAGAAAGTGATTCCTGTTCTCCAAGATGGCTGCTTCCATAATGCTCCAGTGTTCAGATACATAATGTTTTTTTTTCTCATGTTATTAGAGGACAGAGTATATTCTTATATTATACACCAAAACTGTATATGTTTTATTTTGGGCCAAAATGTTCCTTTAACAAACCAACAGCAACAAAAAGAATCCGAGCTCAGGAGAATGTAGGGTGGTTTATCCATAATTATCATAATCTAGCTCAAATACTGAAGTGAACTGATTAGAGAGATACACAGAGAACGGAGGGAAGACGGATGTAGAGGAAGAGAAAACATGGGGCGGACAGAAATGACAGAGATGAGGATACAGTGAAAGAAAGCGAGAGAGAAAGTTATTAGTTTCTCAACAAGGCTGCTCACTTCCTCTATGAGATGTATTTATAGCCTAGACAGAGTTGACAGGAAACGAGCGACGACTCCCACGCTCTCTCTCTTTCTCTCTCTCGCTCTCGCTCTCTCCCACACACATACAGAAATACACGAGACCAGCAGCAGATGATGCTGGAGAATTAGTCTGCAATAAGACGCTCATTTAGTAAATGCAACACTGGCGCTTATTAAGGCTCACATAAAGTTCCGCAACACACACCCATAGTGAGGACTTCAACAATGAGCATTTTATGGAGAATCATTGAGAGCGTTTTACTATCATGAAGTGTGACTATCATTCAGTCTGATGTTTATCCGGCTTCAGAAAAGTACCCGAGTGGATCATAAACCGATTCAGGAAATGAGAAGTGGGTGATAATGATAATGATAATGATTTAGAAGGAAATAATAAGGCTGTGACCTCAGTGTACAGCATTTCAATCAATTTGGGTTGCTTCAATGTGCTTAAAAAAAACATTTTCATCGAATCCATTGTAAATGACTCTATAATGTCTAATTACCGCACCACTGAACATAATGTCCAATAACAGACAGCACCACACATTAACATTTAATATCGTGAAATACGATATGACAGACCATAACATCCATTTCCCTGCATTTACATGACAAGTCATTCAAGTCGCTTGTAGTTTGTGATGTAATGGCCGCCATTGTTGTTGCTCGTGGGAGTGCACTGTCCAGAAACTATGGCAACCAAAATTTACAGCCTACAGCCCTCTGTACAATTTGTACACGCCACTTCTGTTGACAATGTATTGAAGTTTAATTTACATACTACGTGCTAGGCTACATAATAGCTTTGGTAGCTAGCTACGTACATTCACCAGAGACACCAGTAGTGTTTTTATACACATCTAACGAGAGCTTGTATATGACTGGATAAGATGAAAACCTGTGACTACTTGTGCTATAGATTTGCTCTGAGGAATCAGTTGAGCCAGTACTTAGTTTGCAGAAAATTCAGAAAATCTCTACTCACATGTCGCATGTCGCACTGTTGCTTTGCGGGAAGTGATGGCTGAGTGGTAAAGGCTTTGTGCTACAGAGCAGAAGGTTGTGAGTTCAAATTCCAGCACAAGCTACCATGGTTGGGTCGTAACTCAAGTAAGACCCTTAACTTTCAACTGCTCGTTGTATCCTACCTCAATTGTAAGTTAATAAAAGCAGCGTCCATAAAAGCATCAGCCAAAATAAGTGAATATAAATGCTTCAAGGCTAGCAGAAGTCCTACAAAGCTTGGTCTTTTTCTATTTTCCCTCTAGCCCTACTCTCTTGGTGAAGTAATACTGATATCTGGATGACAAATAACTGATCCTCTCTCTCTCTCTCTCTCTCTCTCTCTGTCTCTCAGCATGTCCGGAAGCGAAAACTGAATCCCTGCAGCACACAAATCTCCAAGTCAATATCTGACAAAACACTAAACCTCTGGACATCCAGCTATCATTCTCTATTTATATTGTTATCTTGACTCTGCCATCTATTTTTTTGTATTTTATAACATCAGGAGGATTTGGACTTTCCTCTCTACAGAGGCCACTCAGGTGCTTGTTCAGTCCCTCAACAGTCATCTCAACAGTGGACTTATGGAACTCGCTGATGGCAGGCCTGCCTCTGCACATCATGAGACTCCTGCAACTGATCCAGAATACAGCTGCATGTCTTGTTCTCAACCTCCCCAACTTCTCCCATTGCTGCGCTCCCTCCACTGGCTTCCTGTAGGTTCCTGCTTCGGGTTAAAATGTTATGCTCAGTCCTTTTGGACGTGTTTGTGTCAGATTTGTATCCCAGGAAGTCACTCCAGTCCATCCAGTCCATGTTTTCTGGCTCCCTGGGTCTTCTTCAGGTGTCACCCCATCAGCTAGAGACCTTATTTAAGAGCCAAAGTGGATGGAACAACCTCTTTTCGGCTCTCTTTGTGCATCCATTTGTTTTTTTGTTTGTTTGTCTGTTTTTGTACTATCGAATTTAGACTCTGAAATTGCCTTTGCCCCTTTGAACATATTCACCTAGCATTGGGAGTAAAAGAAAAACACCACTTGACTTGCGTAGAGTGTGACTTTGAGGTGTTGTCTATGTTTTTGGGGTTAGTTAGAGAGAAATGTTTGTTTGTTTTGTTTTTTTATATGGAAGTTAGTCGGTTGTAGTGAGTTAGCCTGGGGTTTGTATTTAATATTTTGTCCTTGGTCACACCTGAAGTCATATTCTAGATTATTATTGCAGCACAAAGTACGGTCATTTGTCTGTGTGATGCTTCCTCACCTGTGAGCACACAATATTTCATCTCAGCACCTCCACGCCCAACACTAGACTAGGTCATGACAAAAAAAAACCCTGATGCTTGCCTACAAAGCCAGAAACAGACCAGTTCTCACATAATTTTAATCACACCATGATATGCATATGCATATGCAAAAAAAAGACAAGAACAGCTCAAGTCAAATCTCTTAAAACACAAGGAATGTGTGAATCCAGGTTCTTCACTGTCTTGGCACCCGGGTGGTGGAATGAACTTCCACTGACTCACTGTTTGTCTCTGAGTTTGTACCTCTGTTAACCGCCATACACCCGAGACTATAAAAGCAATGTCCAGATATCTGGGATGGCAATAGTAGCTTAGTGGTTAAGATGATGGACTACCGATCAGAAGGTCTTCCTTGAGTAAGGCTCTTAACCCTCAACTGCTCGGTTGTATAAATGAGATAAATGTAAGTCACGCTGGATACGGGTGTCTGCCGAATGCTGTAAATGTAAATGTGAGATAGATAGAAGTAAAGAAAGAGGAGAAAATATAATACATCATCAGCCACATGGTTGCTGTAGACTGCAGTGGAATTATAATGTATGATGTACTGAACATCCATCTGCTGTTCATTACTCACAGCACTTCAGGATCTGGGCTCCGTGTTTGGTACTACCTAGCTAGTACTATGCTAACGTTGCTTGATAGGCGACTCAAATACTTGACATAGCGCACATCTCAAAAGAGCTAACAGCGAATCAGGTTACAATATGTTTTGTGGAAAAAGGTTGATGTTATATTAAGCTGGCTTATGAAAGTGGTTCGTCTAAAGCACTGCTTTTAACTTAAGTGATAAAAACGTATCTGTTTGATTTGTTATGTAAAGCCAGCCATTCAGACAACTCAAAGCTTTATAAAGATTGCATTTACAGACCCTTCCAGGAGCAAACGTCGCTAATTCGGTGTCTAGTTTCATTGGCTTCACCAGTAATAAAGTACTCCATCTTGGAAAACACCGCCAGTGTTTATTCTGCTTTCACTGTGTTTCTTGTCTTTCATTGTTTTCTGCTCATTGTAAAAGTATCTGGTTTCTGCCCTATTTTTTAAATTCTGACAGACTGAATTTTGGGGGCGTGTCTATGAAGAGAAATCACACTTGTGGCTTAAACCGTTATTTAGTTCATCAGAATGTTCTACTCTTTCTGCAGGTTATTTGTGTTGGTAAGAAATAACAAAATAATCAACTACCGCATCTTTAAAATTCTGGGAAAAAAATGAAGGAAATTCAGATACTTGTACAGATACAGATACTTCAGAACTGTGAAGAATACACAAGTATCACGTTTAGGACACAAACCCGTTGTCCTTTATGCTCACTCTTCTCATTTCTAGCACTCTCCAGGTGCACTTTCATGCGCCACTCAACAAATAAACACATCTCGCTTTGAGGTAAATGCTACAAAAGGATAATGCGAACGTATGAGAGGAGAGAAAGCGAGAGAGAGAGAGAGAGAGAGAGAGAGAGAGAATGGCTCAGTATCTCGTCGTACAGATGGCCTGGCAGCGTGTCGCCATGTCTCTCTCGCTCTCTGATTAAATTCGCTCATTCCAGCCAAACAGAACCAACTTCAGCTCGGTGCCAAGCACAGATTGTCCCGTGAGATCCCCCTGAACACGCCTCCATCACAGCGTTCTGCCGAATCAACGGCATCTTGAGGCTTTCTTGTTCGCTCGTTGTGACGCCGATGCATTCGGATGTTTCTGGAAAGCAGGCAAGCATTTGATTTGAGGTCACAGATCCGTGTGAGATCTGATCTTTAGGTCATTTTCGGACGCGTGTTTTTTCGGGACTCGTCCCGAGAGTTCGGTATGTCTGCTGAAGTGTGAATGCTGTTTTCAAACCTGAGAGCTGAACCTTGGTCTGGGGCTCACTTCATCCAAACTGCGGCACGGTCCACGCAAACTAATCACTCTCGGAGCTCCACGCCAAGTAGCATGATTGGCTCAGCTTGGTAGATTACTTCCTGTTTCAGGGGTTGTGATGGCGGGGAAAGGGTCATCAGCAGAGCCGACGGAATGCCTTATTGCTATATAAAACCAGACTTTCAGAAGACTGGAGCTCTGCAATTAGCTCAGCTTTGTGGTGCCAGTGTTTGCACCGAGATCACTCACCGGCCTGCGAGGCTACAAATCTTCTTATACGAGAACGCTGCCTTGTTTGCAGACATTCCTGCTGTTCTGAACTGTGCAATCAATCCATGGTTTGGTAGGAATTCCTTTATGTGAAAGCAAACCTGAGATTTTGAGCCCCAAATGAATCCTGGGTGCGGACTCGGGTGTAAAAACTTCTACAAAACCCTTAGCTGCTTTCTTTAACAACTTGACTCTCTCACTCTGTGTAAAAAAATTCACCAGCATCCCATAGGATGAGAGAAAAAAAAAACACCAAATATGAAAGCAGTCATAAAGGGGCGGGTTGTATTTATCAAAGCAGCCTGTCATTGGCTGAGAGAACGGACTGAACATAGAGGTACACACCCAGTTCCTGAAACTTTCAACTCTGAAAGCCGTCCAACCAACTGCATCTTTTCAAACAGGGCAGCATAACACACTTGGAGGAAAGCGCTATCTACCCCCTTCCACATACATGAGCTCACAGACCCCCATGATTGGCTAGTGTCACTGTGATTGACAGGTGAAAGAGAGCTCCTCCTACTCAGACCACATGGCCAATTTTGCTCCTTAGACTCCCAGCCACGATGGCTTTGGCATCATTAGGATTCGAGCTCACGATCGCCAAACGACAGGGTGAACGCTTTTCTGTTTCGCTACTCAGGATACCAGTCCCGATGTTTTTTTCTTTCAGTCCCTCGGCCCAGTGTTCAGAGGTTCGGTTTAGCAGAAATCTGTCTTTTTTTCCCCTCAACTACTGCATATAACAGACTATAATGTTCCAAACCTGGTTGTGTAGCGAGCTCATGGAGGGTCTTATAATGAACTGAGTGATGCGTGTAGAGGAAACACTCAGACAGCCAGCGGGAATCTGGCGCATTTCACCTTCCTGCTGGAGTTGATATTACTACATCACCTGCTAAACACAATAATACCGTCTGTTGTACAACCGAATATAGCTAATACAGCCGATTAGTAATAATACATCCTTACAAGGAATAAAAGGTTTCCATCTAAGAATGCATTTTCTCCGAGGAACCCCCGAGACGTTCGATGAAGACCAGTGCATCAGAAAAGCTTTCAAATGAAATCAATTTAAGAGGCTGGAACCCTTTTTGCTATGAGTGTCCTGTCCACAAATATAGCTCAAACAGTCAATTAGCAATAAAAGGCTCCCAGAAGGGTTCCTTAATCTCTTCTTCTGAAGAAACCATTCAAAGTTCTACATATCAGGAAGGTCCTTTAGGAAGATACAACCTTTTATATCAACGGAATAAACCGCCCCATGTCCTCTTACCTCACAGCAATTTGTTAACGATTACAGTTTTTTATTTATTAAAGAACAACGTCAGACGTTTTTTTAATCTGTTTATAGTTACATGTAATATTTGTGAAACAAGTTAGTTCTTATTATCACTTAGGAGAAGATAATCGGAAAACAGTGTTACCTCTGACTGTTACAAAGCGCTGACACTGGAGACTCCTTCCGTAAATGTTAAATAAACAAACAAACGTCTCCTCACAGAAACCGTCACCGTATCAACGATTACGATTACATACGTTTTTTTTTTCTCCTGTGAATGAGCGGTTACTATAGAAACGATAACCGTCAGAGCTGCTGTTCTAGAGAACTAATCAACACCTTCTGACCAATCAGCGTGCAGAATTCAACAGCGCAGTTACTGAAAATATCTTAAATTAAACTGTTTGCTTTTCACACAGCATCGTAGACGTGGAAATAACACACATCACACATCAACATGAGTCACAAGTCCAGAGACTGTAACAGAAGGTGTGTAAAACATTATGCATCATCTTCACACTACACTAATGTTGGCAGGACACACACACACACACACACACACACACACACATTCATCAGTCTCACACTTCTATCATAAAGTAAGGAAAATATGCCAAACGTCCCAGAATTGAATTAAAAACACACTTAGTCTGTGTTTTTTTTTTTCCTTCATCCACCAGCACGCATTTCACTCGCAACGCTACGACGAGTGGCGCGTGTGCCCACGTTTTTTTTTTTACGTTCTTCCGCTTGTGTTTATGTCACAGCGGAGTTTCCAGAAAGGTTTTCAGAAAAGTGCAGAGTGGCATCAAGTGCCTTTTTACCTCCTGACCAATCAGATCGCAAGTTGGGCTACAAACATGGAGGACAGAGAGATGGTGAAAACGAGGAGGTTTACGACTTGTTTGAATTGTAAATATTTCACTGCCGGTATTTCAGTTTTACAGATGAATATTACAAATATCACTCTAATGACATAGTTTGCTCTTCCCACTTTGAGCACCACGACTTTAGGAAATGCTTTTTTTCTTTCTTCAGGGAAAAACACGGTTCTTCTAAAAGCGTTGCTCTAAAGAACGCTTTACTGGCACTTGTACAAATATCGAGGTGCATTATGGGTATTCTACATCCTGCGATGGAACTGCAACATGAATTCCACACACACTTTCCAAACATCCATCCATCCAAACATCCATCCATCCATCCATCCATCTGAACTACTTATCCTTCACAGGGAGCCTGGAGCCTGGAGTGAGGGACACCCTGGATGGGGTTCCAACTCATCATCAGGGCACAATCACACACACACACTCACTCACACACACACTACAGACAATTTGGAAATGCCAACCAGCCTACAGCGCATGTCTTTGGACTGGGGGAGGAAACCGGAGTACCCGGAGGAAACCCCAAAGCGCGGGGAGAAGATGCAAACTCCACACACACAGGGCGGAGGTGGGAATCAAACCCCCCAACCCTGGAGGTGCGAGACAACGGTGTAACCACTGAGCCACTGTGTCTCCACCCACTTTCCCAACATACAGTAAGAATATTATTTAAATATGTACTATAATAACTTTCGCTATTCATTGGCACCTTGACGTTGACGCTCTTCATAGGCTACGCTGTCGGAATAAAAGCTACTAAACTGTAGCGTTCCTTACCACTCACGTCAAGCGTACACCTCCTCGCACCTTTACTCTAACAGGTAAATTATCTACAGTCTAATTACACACCTTAAATCTGTTTTTTTTTTAATTTAAGGTACACTATATCTACATTTCCTGCTGAAAGTCTACACATATTCAAGGTAGAAAAGATACAAGGAAAGTACAGTAGTGTAGTACCCGAGATTTCTGAGAGTAAGATGGGATTAAACCCAGTTCGGTTCTAGCGAGCAGTCAGACATGGCTGTACACAATTAAATAATAATAACAATAATAATAATAAATCAGTCCAATCAGGGACCTCGCTTTGATAACCGCTAACATCTTTAGGACACTAACTTTCTTTCGAAGTGCACTTGCTATTCTCCATTTGTTGGACTGCAGACTGCACTATGTAGTGGATGAGGTGTGGTTTGGGACAGACGGAAATGAGGCGCAGTAAACAGCCTGTTAATTAAATTAAGCTTCAGTGGTGTTTGTTTGTTTGTTTGTTTGTTTGTTTGTTAAAACCATGACAACAAACTAAGCAGCACGTTTCATTTCCACACACATTATAATTTAGGATGAAATCAGAGATTCTGCGTTAATGCATGGGGGTAGGAATGGACTTTTGAGCACTGAACACACTGAGCATCACCATGCACGAGCGACGAGCGCAAACGCAGCACACACACGCACACACACACACACATACACATGCAGCATGCATGCGCGGTGTGTTTAACCCCCTCGAGCCCTGTATCCCGTGTGTTTCCGCTAAATAAAGGAAGTAGTGTGAGCAGGAACTGACCGTGTTTGCGGCTCGCGGCGCTCAGGCGGAGCAGCAGCAGCAGCAGCAGCAGTGGAAGCCGGAGCACAGTGACCGGAGCCGGGGACTCCATCCTGCTCCACCGACCGCGCCGCCGCGTCCCGGTACCGGAGACACACACACACACACACTCACTCACACTCACTCACACACTCACACACACACACAGAGAGAGAGAGAGGAACCCAGCACACCGACAGGATGAAGAGGAAGAAAAATGACAGAGATGCTGAACTCTTCCTCTCTCTCTCTTTCTCTCTCTCTCCTCTCGTCAGCGCGCGCGGGTTCAGAACCACGGACAGCGACCACCAGCGGAGCCACGCCCCTTCTCTCTCCCCGCCTGGTGACGTCACTCGCCCAACACACCCTCACCACTATATATATATATATATATATATTATATATACACACACATTACAGTTTATCATTGGATTTATTTTTGAGTTTATGACAAAATAAGATTTATTTATTTATTTTTTTTTTTTTAGAAAGGTACAAAGAAATAATTATCTTCCTATTAATAAGATTGATATCGATGAGATTTAGTTACATAAAATAAAAGAGTTTTACCCGAGTATGACACGGAACAGAATAAATCACGGCTAGGGTTTGGAAAACAAACACACACAAAAAAAAACAAACAAAAAAAAAACAAAACAAAGAAATAAATCGTTTCTGTAAATAAATTATTAATATTAAATGATATATTTATAATTTATTTACATAAACGATTGATTGCTTTTGTTTTCTTTTTTCTTTGTTTTATGCTTTTTTGTGTACCTTTTCGATTTTAAATACTCCAAAAAATAAACAAATCTTCGTTGGGTTTGGAAAACAAACAAACAAACAAACAAACAAAAATAAATTAAAAAAGTTTCATTTTAATGTTATACATATTTTAGTTTTTCTATTGCAAAGAATACACCATGGCTCAGGAAAACACACATACACACACACACACACACACACACACACACAGGTAACTAATGATTTCTCGTTGTTGTTTATTAGCCGTGTATCTAATTATGAGGGAAGGCAGGATGAAGCATTTCTTATTTGCATATTGATGCATATTCATAAATCCTAGACGGTTTCTGTTGAGGATGAAGACGTGTGTGGTGTTATTTTGGATTGAGGGTCATGTTAAACATTCTATATATTTCTATTTATTCATAATGAAATGTATTAGTGGTTTAAAAATGACATATTCGGAGTGGAAAGAGTGCAGTATGGAACCTTACGCACGGTTTTCCCTGGAATGGTCATGATAATAATAAAAATGTTTATATTGCACGTGTCTCCTCAGTCTTCCCCAGATGTCTGAAGCTTTGCTAACAGAATCCGACACGTTATGTTTGATTCTCGTGAGCGTAGCTATAAACGTGTCACTGCCGTGATTAAATATTTCATTACCACGCACAGATCAACACTGCGCCTGCTGGAGCTGAGCTGATTAAACCCAGCCGTTATTTTAAATATTTCTCAATCTGCTCTGTTCCTTTTTTCTCAGAGTTTTATCTACACATAACGACAAAAAATAATAAAACACATTTATATTGTGAAAAACACTTTAATTTTTTATACTTCTTCCTGGTGTTAGAAATAAATAAAAAAAAATCAAGCTATAAAACAAATTTTTTTTAAATCACACACTGCATCACTGATCTCTAAGACTTTATTAAGATAATAATAATAATAATAATAATAATAATAATAATAATAATAATAATAATAATAATACAGCTTCATCAGTTTTCTGTAAATGCCATTACATTAGGGATCTGAATCCCTAAAGGCTCTGGATTCAGCATCTAGTGCACTAGACAGGGTGAAAAGCCCATTATTCAAATAAAAGTAGGGAACTAAATCCAAAATGGCTCCTTACTGGATTTCTAGTGTCATACATGGGGTATAGAAACCATTTTACACCCTTTGTAGTGCACTTACATAGGGGCCTGAATCCCAATGGCTCTGTTTTAGACAGCTAGTGGCCTATATAGGGTGCAGAAGCCATTATTTTGCACTTATATAGGAATCAGAGGCGTGAGTAGCTCTGTTTTAGACAGCTAGTGCCCTATATAGGGTGCAGAAGCCATTATTTTGCACTTATATAGGAATCTGAAGCCCGAATGGCTCTGTTTTAGACAGCTAGTGCCCTATATAGGGTGCAGAAGCCATTATTTTGCACTTATATAGGAATCTGAAGCCCGAATGGCTCTGTTTTAGACAGCTAGTGCCCTATACAGGGTGCAGAAGCCATTATTTTGCACTTATATAGGAATCAGAGGCGTGAGTGGCTCTGTTTTAGACAGCTAGTGCCCTATATAGGGTGCAGAAGCCATTATTTTGCACTCATATAGGAATCAGAAGCCCGAATGGCTCTGTTTTAGACAGCTAGTGCCCTATATAGGGTGC
>CM040978.1:2405606-2419244 GCA_022985145.1 Pangasius djambal
TTTCGGGTTCAGTGAGTCCTGACTTTCAATTTCGGGTTCAGTGAGTCCTGACTTTCAATTTCGGGTTCAGTGAGTCCTGGCTTTCGGTTTCAGGTTCAGTGAGTCCTGGCTTTCGGTTTCGGGTTCAGTGAGTCCTGACTTTCGGTTTCGGGTCCAGTGTCTCCTGGCTTTCGGTTTCGGGTCCAGTGAGTCCTGACTTTCGGTTTCGGGTTCAGTGTCCTGACTTTCGGTTTCAGTACATTTTCTATGTAACCCTTTGTGTATATAAACTGGGTTTAACGTTAACGATCAGCTCGTCTGCTTTAGTTAAGATGTAACCACTAGAAAAGCTTACATGCAGGAAAGGAGGAAAGTTTACAGTATAAATGTCCACGTTTGACACACACACCTCAGCGTTTTTAATCACTTTCTAATTATCATCAAAATTATTTGTCAACTATTAGATTTGACACTGTATTTTTTCCGTTCTACGTCTGTAGAAGTGCCGTTTTTGACCATTTAACTGAAAAATAACCGCTGAAATATTTCAATGGCATCTCCTAATTACCTGATGACATTCATGTACGAGTCTTAATATACGTTAACTACATCGAACGTACACGGATAGACTTTATTTCACTTTTACTGAACTCCAATTACCATGAGAGAAATCTTTAAAGGGGTGAAAATCGAGAAGAGAGATTACTAATGCGAGATGGGGAAAGGGGGCGGGGCTTACAGCGGGTCCGTTAAAATCGGAGAACTCATAACAACTACGCAACTGTCAATCATTCTAGATTCACATGTCGACTGGCTCATCAGTAGTTTTTATAGGAGGAGGCTCCTTTTTTAGGAATAACTTGTACGAGTGTACTCTGACACGGACAGTTAATTAATTAATTAGTTATTTACTTGTTTTTTTTTTCCACTTGGTCCTGAATTTTAGTTTCGGTTTTACTTTTTAGGTGTCTGGACTTGATCAGTTTTCTCTCTGGTTCTCGGTTGGATCAATAACGGCTTTAGGAACGTCTCTCTGTACATCGCTTTGCTCAGAAAGCTAACTTTCTTCCTCCTTTATTTAGATCTTACTTGTACAAGCGTTATGAGTAATGTAGGATAATGAGGCTTCTGAGCAGCGCAATAAAATGATCCTGATCTTATGAGTCGTTTTTCTCTCCGTTCTCCATCGCCCACGTTGCAGTTTAACACGACAGCGAGTCTGAGGGACGATCCAATTTAACACGCGGTGATGAGAATAAGAGCCGTCTGAGGGGAATTAAAGAGCACGTGTACGTGAAAGACGGCTCGTTTCGTTCCCAGCACAGAACCCTGTCGTTTGGTCTTTACGGCATTCGTCAGGATGCGTGATGTTACAGATAAACCGAGGAATACGGCCTCGATCTGTCAACAAACAGCTCAGCAAATATCAAAACCTGCTCCATAATGGAACAACTGACGCAGGAGAAATAAAAGACCATCTCTGTACCACTATTATTATTAATACCTATTATTATCAGCACAACTACATACACATTAATCATTCATGGATTGATTGAGGAGCAAATCGATCTACGATGAAATATATTTCATCTCCTCACACACACACACACACACACACATAAATAATAAATAGATTTATATAAATATAAGTGACTATCCCGAAGAGAATCAATCTCTCTCTCTCTCTCACACACACACACACACACACCTTCTGCAGAGTTCTGCTGATGTCGATGATAATGGCGGCGCACAGAGACGAGAAAATCCCAGTCATGACCTCTGACCTCTCAGACACCAACTGAGTCACCAGCAGGAAGTTGTGCAGGGCGTCGCTGGAGGAGCTGCACAACTACACACGCATACACACACACACACACACACACACACACACATATACACAGTGTAAAACAAAAATAATGTGGACAGAATTGTTTCAGAAAGAAATGTCAGAAATCAAAGGTCAGTGTTTTTATATCTTTTGTGGACAAGTAGAGAAAGAGAGAGAGAGAGAGAGAGAGAGAGAGACACGGAGAGACACACACACACACACACACACACACACACACACACACACACACACACACACAGAGAGAGAGAGAGAGCGCGAAACAGAGACAGAGAGAGAGAGAGAGAGAAACAGACACACACACATTATATATATACACACACATATATATATATATATATATATAGAGAGAGAGAGAGAGAGAGACAGAAACAGAGAGACACAGACAGAGAGAGAGAGAGAAACAGAAAGACACACAGACAGAGAGAGAAACAGAGAGACACACACAGACAGACAGAGAGAGAGACAGAGACACAGACAGACAGAGAGAGAGAGAAACAGAGAGACACAGACAGAGAGAGAGAGAAACAGAGAGACACAGACAGAGAGAGAGAGACACAGAGAGACACAGACAGAGAGAGAGAGACACAGAGAGAGAGACAGAGACACAGAGAGAGAGACAGAGACAGTCACTCACTCACCTCCTGACCCTCCTCTTTGTCTTTGCGCAGACGGTGTGCCATGACCTCCAGAACTTTCTGGAAAATGTTGGCGATGATGCGCAGGGTGACAGACAGCTGCTCTTCCCGTTCCTCGGCATCGTGGGAAACGCAGTCCTGAGCCACCTCGGTCAGCAGAGAGAGCAGGACAGGGACACACACATAGCCTTTCTCTGATTGGGACACACACACACACACACACACACACACACACACACATTTGGACATATTGTCATGGCAACAGCTGACTTTTGCAGGTTAATATAATCACACACCGCATTACTACATTACTCAGTACAGGCTGTTAGCGCTGACATTAACTAGCTAAGTGATGATATGGTTTAATGATGACGTCACTCACCGGACAACAACACGTAGGAGCAAAGCTGGAGCACGTGGTCGTTAAAATCGTCGTTCCCCAAAGCGACTTGCACTGCGTCCCGACATACATACAGACAGATCTGTCCCGGGAGAGAGAGAGATTAAGGAAATGATTAAAGAAAGAGAAATTAGAAGGAGAAGAGAAGGGGAAAGCAAAGCAGAGCAAAAGTATGGGAGGAGCAAGAGAAAAACACTGGAAAAGCAGAAAGAGAAGCAGAAGAGCAAAGAAGAGCAGGAGAAAAGCAGCAGAAGGGCTCAGGAAAAAAAAGGAGAAGAGCAGGAGAAAAGCAGAAGAACAACACGGGAAGAGCATGAGAAGAGCATGAGAAGGGCTTGGGAAGAGAAGGAGAAGAGCATGAGAAGAGCAAGAAAAGGACTCAGGAAAAGCAGGAGAAGAGCAGGAGAAGGGCTCGGGAAGAGCAGGAGAAGGGCTCGGGAAGAGCAGGAGAAGAGCAGGAGAAGGGCTCGGGAAGAGCAGGAGAAGGGCTCGGGAAGAGCAGGAGAAGAGCAGGAGAAGGGCTCGTGAAAAGCAGGAGAAGAGCAGGAGAAGAGCAGGAGAAGAGCAGGAGAAGAGCAGGAGAAGGGCTCGGGAAATGTGGGAGATGAGAAAAAGAAGAGCACATTAAGAGCATGGCAAAGAGAGAGGAAAAGCAAGGGAAGAAACACAGGTAATGCAGGAGAAGAGCAGGAAAGAAGAAGGAAAAAGATGAGAAGGGGAGAGATGCAAGCGGACATGTGATCAGTGATCTCACGGGGTGTTATTTCGGGCTGTTCAGGAGCGAGATGGCACGATGAGATTCAGTGGTGTTTAAGTAAAACAGGTGTTGACACAGAGACTACTGTTTACGTTTACTTAAACTTGTTAATAATTACTGTGATTTCCACATCATTATATAGAGGATAATCACACTGATAATTGTCCTCTGCTATTCCCGTGAATCGGGCCTATTTCTAGGAGAGGTTTCTCAGACCCTGCAGCAGCCGACGCCACCCACCAGTCTAACACAGCGACAGAGGGACGTGGGCGCTGCTATTACCAGAAACGCCAAACGGAACAAACACAAATCACGTCTGTTCTGATTCGTAGGCAGACGACTGAGGAAGCAAACGGCACACGCGTTTAAACGAAAGCAGCCGAAAGGTGAGAGCGAACTGCTGCTGGAACGATGTAGCTGTGAGAGTAGAGTCCGTGCACTGCTACGTCACTCACCTCCACAGTTCTCCTGCTCAGACTCAGCTGCTGCTCGGAGACACTGTCGCCAGGGGCAACCAGGAACGGGAGGACCCTCTTCTCCACCCAGTGCATGGACTCCTCCAGCGTGGTCAGGAAGCTCCGCCCCTCCGGGTGCTGACAGACAGGAGGAGCACGCGTTATAGCCGGATTAGATCAGATCAGATAGATGAATGACACACAGTTAGGTAGATTGAGAAATAAATAAATAAATAAATGAAGTGTAAATGGTGAGACTTTTTGGTAGACAGACAGATAGATGGATAGATAGACAGATAATAGACAGACAGAGGGATGAACATGA
This sequence comes from Pangasius djambal, assembly GCA_022985145.1. NCBI lineage: Eukaryota > Metazoa > Chordata > Actinopteri > Siluriformes > Pangasiidae > Pangasius > Pangasius djambal. The sequence continues at coordinate 2,410,007 of CM040978.1, forward strand.
GGAGAGAATGCAAGTGTGATGTAACTGTTGTAACAGAGACAGTAATGTCAGACAGATGGATTTGATAAACAGACAAACAGATGGACAGAAGAGAGAAATGGACAGTTTTAGAGACTGATAGAAAGAGAGAGAGAGAAAGAGAGAGAGAGACAGACAAAGGGTTTGACAGAGACACAGATTGACAGCTAGACTGATGGACAGACAGAAATCCAGAGGATTTTGTTATACAAACAGACAGATAGTTTAATAGACAAGAGATGGACAGACAGATGGAAAGAGACAAATGGAAAGACAGACAGACAGATGGAAAGACAGACAGTGGGATGGAAAGACAGACAGTGGGATGGAAAGAGAGACAGTGGGATGGAAAGAGAGACAGTGGGATGGAAAGACAGACAGTGGGATGGAAAGAGAGACAGTGGGATGGAAAGAGAGACAGTGAGATGGAAAGACAGACAGTGGGATGGAAAGACAGACAGTGGGATGGAAAGACAGACAGTGGGATGGAAAGACAGACAGTGGGATGGAAAGACAGACAGAGAGATGGAAAGACAGACAGTGGGATGGAAAGACAGACAGTGGGATGGAAAGACAGACAGACAGATGGAAAGACAGACAGTGGGATGGAAAGACAGACAGATGGAAAGACAGACATAGAAAGACAGAGAGATGGAAAGAGATATAGAAAGACAGAGAGATGGAAAAACAGAGAGACAGATGGTTTGATAGAGAGACAGACAGAGAAATGGACAGATGGAGGGTCTGATAGACAGATAGACAGACAGGTAGTGAACACACTGTGAATGTAATATGATGCTAAAGGCCACCACAGAAATGTCTCCATTTATAATAACATTATAATAATAATAAAAAAAAGACATAAATAGAGAAATAAAGAGACAGACAGGTGTGTGTGTGTGTGTGTGTGTGTGTGTGTGTGTGTGTGTGATCGTGTTAAGAGACTCACTTTGTGCTGGAGGTGGACGGTGAGACGGGTGTGTACGCCGAAAGCTCGGAGTGCCGTCTCTGTGACCGCTTCGCTGACCTCGCCCTCACTCAGAGAGGAATACAGCACCGCCTACACACACACACACACACACACACACACACACACACACACACACACACACACACCAGTTACTCACTTATCATCATAATCATTGAATTATTTACTGCTTTTTAAAAAAAAATCTTTCTCTTTTCACGTTAGAGCCGTGTGTGTGTGTGTGTGTGTGTGTGTGTGAGACGCTGATGACCTTCCAGGCAGCGAGGGCTGTGAGCAGGGGTGTGAGCTGATCCACACTCAGACTCAACACACTGTCCCGAGTGTGAGGCCTCGACAGCATGTACTCCACATAATCCAACCCCAACTCCGGCTTCACCTCCACCACCGGCTCCTCAAACTGCACCCGCCGGGAGTCACTGCCACTCACATCCACCTGGGGGGAGAGAGAGAGAGAGAGAGAGAGAGAGAGAGAGAGAGAAAGAAAGAGAAAGAGAGAGAAAGAGACAGGAGAGAGACAGAGAGAGAGACAGAGACAGACAGGAGAGAGAGAGACAGATATATATATATATATATATATATATAGAGAGAGAGAGAGAGAGACACAGATAGAGATAGAGAGAGGGAGGGAGGGAGGGAGAGAGAGGGAGACAAAGAGAGACACACAGAGAGACAGATAGAGATAGAGAGAGACAGAAAGAGAGACACACACAGAGAGACAGAGAGAGAGACAGAAAGAGAGACACACACAGAGAGACAGAGAGAGACAGAGAGAGCGAGAGGGAGGGAGGGAGAGAGAGAGAGAGAGAGGGAGACAGAGAGAGAGACACACACAGAGAGACAGAGAGAGTATAATAATCACACCAGCTCCGTACAGAGGCGTAAACACTCGGAGGTGTCACTGTGTTCAGTGTGTACCGTGTTTAGGGGCGTGGCCTCAGTGAGCCACTGCACTGCCAGGTCCAACACGTGGCTCACCAAACCCCAGCCACACACACACTCGATCAGCTGACTGTATAGGGACACGGGCGAGCCGCTGTTCAACCTCTTCAACTGAGCTGATACTTTACTCCTGTCTCACACACACACACACACACACACACACACACACACACACACACACACACAAAGAGACAGTGAGCGCAGTGAGCACGCTGTGTTAATGGCAAGTACGAGTGTGTGTGTGTTGTGGAATGTCAGACAGACCGGAGAGCTGGAACGGCGGATGCAGGAAGCAAAGACGCCAAGCGGATGAGTGCAGCTGTACATCGCTCGTCCTGTCACACACACACACACACACACACACACACACACACACACCGTAAGACACTTCAAATCAGTTAAACTTAGAAACAAAAGTTCACCTGCTGCCTTAAAAACGAGTAAACTCAACTTGAAGAAAACCTTAGTTTCAACTCAAAGTCAAGTCAAGACGACGACTCAAAGTCAAGTCAGTGACTCAAAGTCAAGTCAAGTCAGTGACTCAAAGTCAAGTCAGTGACTCAAAGTCAAGTCAAGTCAGTGACTCAAAGTCAAGTCAGTGACTCAAAGTCAAGTCAGTGACTCAAAGTCAAGTCAAGACAACGGATTACTTTAAGTTTAATTTTTGAAAACTTATAAACTTGACTTCAAATAACCAAAACCTGTCATGCAATTGGAGTTAAAGAGAAGAAATAAGTCACGTAACATAATGGGGCTCATGTTACAGTGCGCACACACACACACACACACACACACACACACACACAACATGAATATACACTACAGATATATTTAATATTAGAAGGAAACAGTTTTCTTGACTCTAATACATATAGTCACACTGCGAGTGATCAGCGCCCTCTAGTGTCCTCAAACAGGTTTTGCTCGAAATAATGAAACATTTCCAGACTTTCTGTCAGACGAGAAATCACTCGGGTCCTAATTTAAATATTTTAAACGTGATGTGAAGCAATCCATGTTATTCAGATTCACATGTAAATGTAAATAATATAGTTAGAATTGAATTTTTGAAAAAAAAAATAACAATAAACATTATTATAACATTTGTCTAAACTAAAAGGCTTCGTTTCTTCATTTCTGTTTTTTTTTTGGACCCAGAAATAAGCTCCGCCTCTAGTATCCTGTCTCAACTGTAAATCGCTTGGGATTAAAAAAATAAAACGTAAACGTACTGAAACACATCCGATATATATGAGCATTAAAGGAGCAGCGGTCCGTAGTGTTTACAAAATAGATTATAACCGTCCCGGGTTCCCGAGTAGGAGTTCTCTCTTGGTTCTTCCCGGTTGGAGATCGGGAATTACGAGTCGTCGGATGCAGCGTTCGTTCAACACTGACACGCCTTGTGAGTTTCCTTATAAGGAAAAAAGGGGCGGGGCTGAGAGCACTGGAGGCGGAGCTTATTACCGAGCCAGGAAACGCTGTACTTCAACACGGCTAGTGCTCCGACACTGTCACGTGCATCTTTAACGCTCAGCTATGATGATGATGATGATGATGATGATAATAATAATAATAATAATAATAATAATGATGGTAAGGATGAAAGACCTGAAAGACGCGCAGGTACTCGGGCAGGACGGAGGCGAACTTGGCCGTGGTGTACTGCAGAGCCTCCTGGTTGAGCTGCAGGGATTTCTGTACGCTCCTCCACAGAATCACCACCAACTCCAACAGACTCGCCATGACCGAGGTGTCCTTCACCGACAGCACGTCCTCCAGCACCTACACACACACACACACACACACACACACACACGTGAAGTGAGGTTTTAGTGCGTAACTGTACGTTAGAAGTGATTAGAATTACAATACAGCTCTAATATAAGCTGTGCGTTTATTAGAGATCGGCAGAGATTGGGAATCGGAAAGGATTTGGAAAGCTAATATTGATACTGCGATAAATTCAGATGAAAGAAGCGTACGTCTCGCTCGTACGTGTGTGTGTGTGTGTGTGTGTGTGTGTGTGTGTGTGTGTGTAAGCGAAACAGTACCGAGTTGTTCTCCTTGTTGCTGCAGACAGACTCGTCTGGGTTTTCTCCCGTCTTCTGGATGCACGCGTTCAAACACTTACGAATCATCAGCATCAGTTTCACTACATCGACACGAGACGTAAACAAAAACAAACAAACAAACAAACAAAAACAAACAAACAAATACAACCATGATCTCTTTAACCTAAGGGTGCTTTTATAGAAAATGTAGTATAGTCCCTGTTATTTTGAGTGTTTAGTAACATCAGAGTCACCACCTACACACACACACACACACACCTATGTTGGTGGGCGCGGTGTACATGTAGGCGTGGCGGTAAAACTTGCGGGCGGCGCCGGGGTTCATCTGGATCATGGAGACGCAGCGCTCGCACCACACGGCCTCGGGCTGAGCGAGAGGGAAGAAGGAGCTGAAGAGGAGGTTCACGATTCGCTTCGACACACACACCGAGTCCAGCTCCAGACGCTTCAGCAGGTGCTCCATCGAACACACCTTCCAGAACTGAGCACGGAGAACACACACTCACTCACACACTCACTCACACACTCACTCACTCACTCACTCACTCACTCACTCACTCACTCACTCACTCACTCACTCACTCACTCACTCACACACTCACTCACACACTCACTCACACACTCACTCACTCACACACACACACTCACACACACACACACACACTCACACACTCACACACTCACACACACTCTCACACACACACACACACACACACACACCTTGGCTGCGCGGACGGCTTTGATCTTCAGCAGCAGGTCGACGAAGGCCACGCGCACTTTCTCTGAGGTGTCGTGGAGACTCAGCTTCAGCGCCGGGAGCAGCTTCTCCATCAGGGGGTGACTCATCCGGTTATCCAGGATCATCGACATGCACTACACACACACACACACACACACACACACACACACACACACACACACACACACACACACACACACACACACGTTAAGCCATCATTAGTGTGTTTTACATTATTCCGTCAGTACTCTGGCATGAAATTTAAAAATAAATAAATAAATAAATAAATAAATAGAAGTTCCTGGAGAAACAAGAAGAGGAAGGCGGAGGAGAAAAAAGGAGGAGAATAAGAAGAGAAAGAAGAAGAAAAGGAAGAAAAGGAATAAAAAAAAAACCAAGACAAAAAAAGAAAGCACTTTTAAAACAGTTTTTAAAAAGTGTGTAAGACGTAAATTAAAATGAAGTACGAATAAAGAAAAGCAAATATATATATATAAACGATACAAAAGATATTGTAGTTATATATATATATATATATATAGAATTCATGTTAAAAGTATTGTAACATGTAACATCCACATTATACATCAAAATAAATTAAATAATCATAAAATAAATGTATAAAATCACTCTCTTCTACATGAAGCGATTCAGATTAAAATAAAAGTTTCAATTTGATTCACGAGATGTTTTTATTATACAGACTACTGCGTGTAAATAAAACATTTGATTAAATTCCACTATTTTACTGAGAAAAACCTGTAAACAATGCCTGATGACGTGTGTGTGTGTGTGTGTGTGTGTGTGTGTGTGTGTGTGTGTGAGAGACCATGAAGACGGCGCAGCGACAGTCGGGGCTGCTGCTGTCCGAGGCGAGATCCAGCAGCTTCTTCAGCAGGTCAGTGATGATGGAGGAGGGCAGAAGCTCCCAACACCGAGACACGACTGAACACGCTCCTAACACGGCCGCGCAGCGCACTGACGGGCTCACGTCCTCCAGCAGGGCCTGCGCACACACACACACACACACACACACACACACACACACACACACACACACAGAGAGAGAGAGAGAGAGAGAGAGAGAGAGAGAGGTTATATCACCTTATGGTCAGAAGGTGTTGATTAAGCAGCTCTGACCACATTTATGGAAGGAGTCTCCAGTGTCAGAGGGGAAGCTGCAACTTCCGGTTTTCCAAAATCTTTGCGGATTCTCAGTAACATGCTGCATTTGTATCTTATTCACCTCATGAGAGAGAAAAGAGGAGAAAGTGGAAGGAGGAGGAGGAAGAAGAAGAAGAAGAAGGAGATGAGGAAGAACAAAAGGAAGAAGAAGAAGAAGAAGGAGATGAGGAAGAAGAAGAAGAGGAAGGAGATGACGAAGAACAAAAGGAAGAGGAGAGGAAGAAGAAGAAGAGGAAGGAGATGAGGAAGAACAAAAGGAAGAGGAGAGGAAGAAGAAGAAGAGGAAGGAGATGAGGAAGAATAAAAGGAAGAGGAGGAAGAGGCGAAGAAGAAAAAGAAGTGGAGATGAAGAAGCAGAACAGAAAGAGAAGAGAGGAATAAGAAGGGGAAGAAGAGGAGGAGGAGGAAGAAGAAGAAGAAGATGAGGAGGAAGAAGAAAAGAAGGACAAGAAGAAGAGGAAGAACAAAAGGAAGAGGAGGAAGGAGAGGAGAGAAGAAAAAGAAGTGGAGATGGAGAAGCAGAAGAGGAAAAGAAGAGAGGAATAAGAAAGGGGAAGAAAAGGAGGAGGAGGATGAAGACGAAGAAGGAGAAGAGGAAGAGGAGGAGGATGAAGAAGAAGAAGGAGAAGAGGAAGAGGAGGAGGAAGAAGAAGAAGGAGAAGGAGAGGAGGAAGAGGAGGAGGAGGAAGAAGAGGAATAATTCCCTCAGGGATGTGCTGTTATGGGAAAATAATCAAGCCACTTCATCTCTCCAGCACATCACTGATTACTTTCCTACAGCAGCGCCACACGGATACACACACACACACACACAATACACACACACACACACACACACTACACTACACTACACAATACACACCTACACTACACACACACACACAATACACTACACACACACCTACACTACACACACACCTACACTACACACACACACACACACACTACACACACACACACACTACACACACACACACTACACACTACACAATACACACTACACAATACACACTACACAATACACACACACACACACTACACACTACACCGTCCATCTCTGAAACACAAAATGGCCGTCACGGCCGCTGACAACGTGACCAGGCGGACAATCCAGAGACAGGAAGTGATGTCGTCACAGGGGAGAGGGAAGGTGATGGAGAGTAAACTCACGAAGAGCGTGTCGAGCTGTTTCTGCACGAGCTCGTCCACTGTGTCGCTGCTCGCGCTGGGGTCGTGGACGGGGAACGCCTCGGTGAAGAGCAGGGTGGCGTTCGCTCGCACCTCCGCGTTCACCGCCTGCAGCGCGCGCACACACACACACACACACACACACACACACACACACACACACACGCTGTGTTAAAGACTCGTTACAGCGTAGCGTGACGCGATGAGCCTCGTCCGGCCTCCTACCTTCAGAGCTTTCCACAGAACAGGCATGTAGAGGCGATGCAGCATCTCGTCCACGCCCTGACGGAACTTCTGCTTGTGGAAATGCGCCAGAATCTGCAGCACAGGAAGTGAGGTCATCACACGGGGACGGGAAAAGCGTGCCCTCGGAACAGCTGACAGAAAACACGACTCGAGAAAAATCTGTTCTTCTCAAACATGCAGGAATAAACCACTTACTACACTGTTCGCAAAAATAAATAACCGAATACGATTATAATTTATAAACTTTTAATTTATAAAGATAAACAAATAAAATAATAATAAAATAAATAAATAAAGTAGAATAAAAATAAACAAATAAGCAAATAAATAAACAACCAAAAAAAGAAATCATTAAAATAATAATAATAATAATAATAATAATAGATACATAAACAAAAATAAATGAATAAATAAATAAAATAATTATAAAAATAAATATTTTTTTTTTAATTCTCAGTAAAATAAATAAATAAATTTCCTCTAGTGAAATTTCAGAAACACAAAACAGCATTTATTTATTTATTTATTTATTTATTTATTTATCTATCTATCTATTTTTAATTATATATATATATTTTTTTTTTTTTTTTCAATTAATAATTAATTATTTACAAAAATATTTAAAATGCACCAAATTAACTAAAGGAATTATTTACATAGTTAAACACAGTGTTTTATATTCTGAGCTCATTTGAAAATCATGACTATCCAAAACAGAACAAATAAATAAATAAAAATACAATATAATATAAAAATAATTAAATAAATAAAGTAAAAATAAAATCCACCATGCTCACGGATAATGATTTCACCCAAAAAAAAAAAAAAAAAAAAAAAAAAAAAAAAAAAAAACAAAAAAAAAAAACAGTCTTTTTGTCTAGAAGAGAGCAGCGCGTGTGTGTGTGCAGTGTGTGTGTGTGTGTGTGTGTGTGTGCAGTGTGTGTGTGTGTGTGTGCAGTGTGTGTGTGTGTGTGTGTGTGTGTGTGTGTGTGTGTCAGACCTGGCGCACTTTGGGCTGCACCGGAGAGGTTCGGTGCAGCAGGATGGCGTGCTGCATCAGGTCCTGGATACACGCCGACTCGATCTCCTCCAGGAACGGGCTGCTCGCCTTCCTCCACGCACGGAAATAAATCTCAGCCACGTCTTCAGCCACGGCTCTGTGGAACACACACACACACACACACACAGGAAGCGTTTCACACACGGCCGCTTACTAGCCCTGGCGTACGAGTGTATCAGTGCGTACAGCATTCACACACTCACTTGGACAGAAACTGCAGCTGGTTCTTGATGGTCTCGTGGATCATTTTGATGAAACCGACGTCCCATCCGAAGAGGAAAGCCAGAAAACGCTTCCCCTGGGACACACACACACACACACACACACACACACACACACACACACAGCGTGTTGAAACACTAGAAGCACTACGCACTGTACCCGCGATTACACTTAATATCTTATTGCACTTTAAAGACGCAAAAATTGTCGAGAAACGCGAGATACGGCGCACGCTGACGCTGGCTGGCGGTCCGCGGTTCTATAGTTTACAAAACGTAACATTTTATAACAAACTTGCATATGTGTTTATGTTAATAAATCATAAATAGATTAACAATACATACATTTTACATATTTTTGACTTACGACACTTTACAAAACTTCAAAAAAAGAAACATTTAATTATCGACGGCGAATAATCAAAGCAGCGAACGTTTATTATTTCCAGCAATCAGGCTCGGACTATTATACTGTGTCACTGTGTATAAGTTCATATACATATTCATAAACATATACTTCTCGCCACACACACACACACACACACACACACACACACACACACACACACACACACACAC
>CM040978.1:2419344-2437836 GCA_022985145.1 Pangasius djambal
GAGAGAGAGAGAGAGAGAGAGAGAAAGAGAGGGAGAGAGACAGAAAGAGAGAGAGGGAGAGAGAGAGAGAGAGAGAGAAAGAGAGGGAGATAAAACAGTGAGACTGAACTGAATAAATAATACATTTAATGTGAATAGATTTCAATCAGGGATAAATAAATAAATAAATAAATAAATAAATAAATAAATAAATAAATAACATGTGCACAAAACTAACTTACTTTAAATGATAGTAAAATAAAAAAGAATTTCATAAAAATTGATTTTAAAAAGAGCATTTAAACAGTTTAAAAATATTTTAAATATATTCCAAATGCACTTGATTACAATAATAATAATAATAATAATAATAATAATAGGAGCATATTTCCATACCATGTCAGAGTATTACTCTACCAAAACAGGAAGTTATTGAAAAACAGTAAAAATATTAATAAAGTAAATAAACTGGAAGCTAATCAGGCTAAAGCTGAGCTAAAAGTTGTGCTAGCTAGCTAAACAGTTAGCCAGTGAAGCTAATAAAGCGGACACTGTGAGTTCGCGCAGGCAAACAGTATAATTATAAACCTTGGTAATCTTATAAAACGGTGCGAAGAGTGTTTATTTATTATTATAATATTTATTACAGTTTTGTTTACAAACAGACGCGTCTCACCTCCGACTCCTTCCGTCTCTACGCTGCGCGCGCAAAATTTCAACCTGCGTGATGACGCAATGACGTACAACTTCGTCTTCTTCTTCTTCTTCTTCTTCGTTTGTGTTTAACGTTAAAAAAATATCTCCAGCGCCCTCCATCGGTCGCTTCCGGGATAACGGCGTACAGCAATTCCTTTTTTTTGTTCTAAATTTTTTAAATAAATAAATAAAATCAATTTCGGAGTTAGAGCTAAAAGCCAGGAGGATTTAACACTTACCTCAGATCGTGCTTTTTCAGTTTTTTTCAAAAAAAGCTACAATAATAAAGAGGAAGTAATGAATTTATAGCAATAAATAATATATCAGATTTTAATTATATACACTATATGGCCAAATGTATGTGACACCTGACCATCGTCACACTCATGTGTACATGTGTGTTTGTAACTTTTTTTTTGGGAACAGTTTTGGGGAAAAAGGCAACACATACTGTATGGGTGTGATGGTCAGGGGTGCACATACTTTTAAATTATAGCTAAACATCAGCATTTACTCTTTACTCAGTGTGACCACTAGATGGCGCCAAAGTGTTTCTTCACAAAGGAGGAACGTCAGAAGCGTCACAGCAGCTTTTCTGCTTCACTTCCTAACCTAATTTTTTTTATTACCATTTTTAAATTGTCATTCATTTAAGATCCATCCATTTTCTCTACCTCTTATCCTACACAGTGGATCCTGGAGTCTATCCCAGGAGTCACAGGGCACAAGGTGGGGGCCACCATCCATATATCCATATATATATATATATATATATATACACATTTTTTTAATCCCTTCATATATTTTATGTATATATTTTTCTTTATATTTAATATTTTTCTTTATATTTGCTGGGGTCAAATTGACCCCAAGGATAAAAGATGTTAGTAATTTTGAGGATAATAAAAAATGATGATGCTACCACCACCACGCTTCACATGGTTTCCACAAAACATAGCGCTTTGTTGTTACATTTGGGGGTATTTTGTGTCTGTGTGTGTGTGTGTGTGTGTGAGAGAGAGAGAGAGAGAGAGAGAGAAAGAGATTGTGTTTGATATAAAACAGAAAGCGCATAGTTGTGCGTTAATTTCTTGGTGGAAAGTTGTGGCTTGGTTAGTGAGCGTTTCATATCTTCCAGATCATTTGTACATATACAATTTATTTTTTTTAAATGCCTATTGCTCCTTTAAGTGTATTTAATTACTTGTGTACGATGCAGTTACATACATACAGGAGTTGAGGAGTTAAATGTAAAGTCATAAACTGTATGTGCTTTACAGAGTCAGAGAAATGACCAAGAAGCCAAGGGTAGCGCTCAGCACGATGCTACCACCACCATGCTTCAGTGTTTCTGTCAAACATAGCGCTTCGTTGTTACAATTGGGTTTGTATGTGTGTGTGTGTGTGTGTGTGTGTGTGTGTGTGTGTGTGTGTGCTGGTTCTTTCAATCCGTCCGGTTCTGTCAGTGTCAGCACTTCCTCATCTTAGCATTGCAAAACCCCAGGTAAAAGTAAAACTTTCCTTTAATCAATAAACTCGTCATCAATATAAACATAATTTAAATGCAACTGTATTTTCTTTCTTATTTAAAAAATGAGTCACGACTTTAATTAATAAAAACATGATCACAGAAACAAAACAAGAATAAATTTCCACTAATCTCTGTTTTTTTTTTAACTTAAATAAACGTCGTTTTAATATATTATTCTTCCTTCATCTTAACCTGATATCGTACAGTAACGTACAATAAGATGCTTTAAAAAATAAAATATTCCTCAATCTGAACTTTACACGTTCTTTAAGGTAATATACAGAAGTGTCATGGTCATGTAGAACAATCTTATTTTTTTAAATTATAATAATAAAAACACAGCAAAACAAACAAAAAAAAAAATCATTCAAATATTAAATCTATGTACAGTCTTGCATTTGATTTATGGGTTTTAATTTTTTCTCTTCTTCGGCCAACAGAGTTGTGTGTTGTACAGTTCCCCAAGACAACGAAACCAAAGTACAACAAAAGTTTAAAGTTGAAATCAGTTTCTGTAGCTCTTTCCAAGCACTCGACAGAGTCGGCATGTTTCTCACACACACACACACACACACACACACGTTTTCACTCATCACATTCGTGTGAGTTTATTATTAGCAGCACTTCAACAGGTGGTGAATGTAAATGAGTGGAGTGTGTGTGTGTGTGCGTGTGTGTGTGTGTGCGTGTGTGTGTGTGTGTGCAGTGGGCCTCATTTATCAAGCTGAATACAAATTAATTTATACAGAAATTTTTTCAGAGCTTTACACAAGAAACGTGAGGTTCAGGAAAATCCAGTCCTGAGGTTGTGTAAATTTCTTCACAGATTCACTCGTGTGCAGTCGATCGGCTTTTCTTTCACCGATCAGTCGCCATTTTGTCAGTTTCAGCTCTCTATGCCTTTTATGGAGTTTTGTGGGCGTGGCTAAATGTAAATGTGCTGTGATTGTGCTGGGTCTTTTACGGCTAATTGGTGTTTAACGACATACTTCAGATTGGTGAAAACATTTAGGCACAATTATACTGACAGACTGATCAGTGAGGCCCGGTGTGTGTAGAGTGTTTAGAGTGTGTAGATGTGTATAGATGTGTGTAGATGTGTATAGAGTGTGTAGAGTGTTTAGAGTGTGTATAGTTGTGTATAGAGTGTTTAGAATGTGTAGATGTGTGTATAGAGTAAGTAGAGTGTTTAGAATGTGTATAGATGTGTATAGAGTGTGTAGATGTGTATAGAGTGTGTAGATGTGTGTATAGAGTATGTAGAGTGTTTAGAGTGTGTATAGAGTGTGTAGAGTGTTTAGAGTGTGTATAGTTGTGTATAGAGTATGTAGAGTGTTTAGAGTGTCTATAGATGTGTATAGCATGTGTAGATGTGTATAGAGTGTGTAGATGTGAGTAGCTGTGTATAGATGTGTATAGATGCGTGTAGATGTGTGTAGACTGTTTAGAGTGTGTACAGATGTGTGTAGATGTGTGTGTATAGAGTGTGTAGATGTGTGTGGATGTGTGTATAGTGTGTATAGATGTGTAGATGTGTGTATAGTGTGTGTAAACGTGTGTAAATGTGTGTGGATGTCTGTATAGTGTGTGTAAACGTGTGTAGATGTGTGTGGATGTGAGTAGCTGTGTATAGAGTATGTAGATGTGTGTAGATGTGTATAGATGTGTGTGGATGTGTGTATAGTTTGTACACATGTGTGTACATGTGTGTATATTGTGTGTAGATGTGTGTATAGAGTGTGTAGATGTGTGTGTAGATATGTGTAGATGTGTGTGATTGTGTGTATAGTGTGTATAGATGTGTGTAGATGTGTGTGTATAGAGTGTGTAGATGTGTGTATATTGTGTGTAGATGTGTGTGGATGTGTGTATAGTGTGTATAGATGGGTGTAGATGTGTGTGTATAGAGTGTGTAGATGTGTGTAGAAGTGTGTAGATGTGTGTGGATGTGTGTATAGTGTGTATAGATGTGTGTAGAACTGTGTAGATGTGTGTAGATGTGTGTGATTGTGTGTAGATGTGTGTGATTGTGTGTAGATGTGTGTGGATGTGTGTATATTGTGTGTAGATGTGTGTATAGTGTGTATAGATGTGTGTAGATGTGTGTATAGAGTTTGTAGATGTGTGTATAGTGTGTGTAGATGTGTGTAGATGTGTGTGGATATGTGTATAGTGTGTTGATGTGTGTATAGTGTGTGTAGATGTGTGTAGATGTGTGTGGATGTGTGTGGATGTGTGTATAGTGTGTTGATGTTTGTATAGTGTGTGTAGATGTGTGTAGATGTGTGTATAGTGTGTTGATGTTTGTATAGTGTGTGTAGATGTGTGTAGAGGTGTGTAGATGTGTGTGGATGTGTGTATATTGTGTGTAGATGTGTGTGGATGTGTGTATAGTGTGTAAAGATGTGTGTAGATGTGTGTATAGAGTGTGTAGATGTGTGTATAGTGTGTTGATGTGTGTATAGTGTGTAGATGTGTGTAGATGTGTGTAGATGTGTGTAGATGTGTGTGTGAAAGAGAATTTCTGTTCAAGCGGAATAGAAATGATGTCAGTGAATGTAAGAGAAGGCAATGACTGTGTGTGTGTGTGTGTGTGTAGTCCCAGCAGAAGCAGCCTGGTTTCATTAGCCTGGTTTCATTGACGTTCACAGTTTCATCTTTTGTTTAATCCCGTTATCACACCGTCAGTCTGCTAAGATCCATCTGCACTCAGGTCATACCTGAGAGAGAGGGAGTGATAGAGAGAGAGAGGGATAGAGAGAGAGTGATAGAGAGAGAGAGAGTGATAGAGAGAGGGAGTGATAGAGAGAGGGAGTGATAGAGAGAGAGAGGGATAGAGAGAGAGAGAGAGGGAGAGAGGGAGTGATAGAGAGAGGGAGTGATAGAGAGAGAGGGATAGAGAGAGAGAGAGATAGAGAGAGGGAGTGATAGAGAGAGAGAGAGATAGAGAGAGAGAGGGATAGAGAGAGGGAGAGAGAGAGAGAGAGAGAGAGAGAGAGAGAGAGATAGAGAGAGGGAGAGATAGAGAGAGAGAGGGATAGAGAGAGGGAGTGATAGAGAGAGAGAGGGATAGAGAGAGGGAGTGATAGAGAGAGGGAGTGATAGAGAGAGAGAGGGATAGATTGATAGATTTAACTGTATTGTTCTAGTTAAATATCAGACTGTTTAATATTTCATTCATGTCTGTGTGTGAATTTCTTACCATCGCGTCCAGCCTTTAGAAATCTCTTCACCTGCCAAATCCACAAGAACCTACGACCAAGTGACACCTTCATCAATTATACACTAACGAGACCGAGAGGGAAACAGAGAGGCTTTCATTTTACAAACTCTGCAGATTCCGGTTAGTGGATAGGGGATAGGGAATATGAATTAAAGAATAGGGAATAGGGAAAAGGGAATTAGGGGATAGGGGTTAGAGAATACGGAATAGGAGTTAGGGGATAGGGAATATGAATTAAAGAATAGGGGATAGGGAAGAGGGAATAAGGGGTTGGGGATAGAGTTTAGGGGATAGTTGTTAAGGAATAGGGAATAGGGATTAGGGGATAGTTATTAGGGATTAGGGGATAGGGAATAGGGGATAGTTATTAGGGATTAGGGGATAGGGAATAGGGGATGGGGTAGGTTTTAGGGGATAGTTATTAGGGATTAGGGGATAGGGAATAGGGGATAGTTATTAGGGATTAGGGGATATGGAATAGGGGATGGGGTAGGTTTTAGGGGATAGGGAATAGGGGATAGGGAATAGGGGATAGGGAATAGGGGATGGGGTAGGTTTTAGGGGATAGTTATTAGGGATTAGGGAATAGGGATTAGGGGATAGGGATTAGGGGATAGGGAATAGGGGATAGGGATTAGGGGATAGTTATTAGGGATTAGGGTATAGGGAATATGGGATAGGGAATAGGGGATGGGGAATAGGGGATGGGGTAGGTTTTAGGGGATAGGGGTTAAGGAAAAGGGAATAGAGAATAGGGGTCAGGGGACAGGAGTTAGGGGTAATGGTTAACATTATTTACCAATAATAACACAACAATCAATGAAAAAAAACAATTATACCATTAATCCAAAAAAAAGAATGCCATTGTGTGTGTGTGTGTGTGTGTGTGTGTGTGGGAATGTTGTTATATCTCTGTGAGGACAAGGACAAGGATAGGAATATCTGACAGGTTTGACTGGAAAACTGTGGGGTTTTTTTTATTACAAATTTGTACAAGTAAAATTGTGTGTGTGTGTACATGTGTGTGTGCGTGTGTGCGTGCGTGCGTGTGTGTGTGTGTGTGTGTATACCTTGCCCAGCAGGCCTTTATTTTTGGACAGCAGTCCCCCTGCGTTCTTCACGGCTACATCCAGTGTCCTCCTGTGCAGCTCCACCGCCGACACGATGAACTCAAACCTGCACACACACACACACACACACACACACACACACACACACACACACACACACACACACACACACACGCACACACACACATTCTTATCAATATTAGTTAGTTACACTGCAGTACATTGGAAACCAGAAAAATGTAGAATTATGAATGTTTTTGTGTGTGTGTGTGTGTGTGTGTGTGCGTGCGTGTGTGTTTTCGTACGACTGGTCGTAGATTGGGTTGAGGTTCTTCCTCATGGTGCTGGTTTTCCGTCGACCGCTTCGGCTCTTATCCGGCAGCAGGTAGAGACGGATGTAAGGGTCCGAGCTGTCTTTCCCCAGAGAGATCAAGTTACTGCAATAATATATAATATTCATGTCACATTAAAGGAAGGAGTCTCCAGTTCCAGCGCTTTGTACCAGTCAGACGTAAAGCTGTAACTTTTAAGTTTTCTGGACAGACGCTTTTTTTTGTCTTACTAACTTGGAGAGAAAAAGAAGAGTCTGGTGAGAGTTTTATTTGTTTGCTAGTTCACCCATCAAAAGGCTGGTACCCTGTTACCATGGAAACACTATCATGTATATAGGTCCCTTGGTAACGGAGTTACAGCGCGCAAGTTAATGATGTGCTGTGTGGGAGCTGAAAAGTACCACACTGAACTTTCTCTGACTTTATCATAAACACAGAACAAATTCTCCTCTCTCTCCTTCTGTGTGTGTGTGTGTGTGTGTGTGTGTGTGTGTGTGTGTGTGTGTGTGTGTGTGTGTGCTCTCTCACCGGCAGGCATGTACCACAACAATAAGTTTGTTTCTTTGAGAACTGTGTCTGATAGTGAGCTGCACTTCCCCCAGAGGATACTGCGTAGAACCACTGCAGAGACGAGAGAGAGAGAGAGAGAGAGAGATCAATAAAGAGACAGACAGAAGGAAAGAGAGAGCCGAAGAGCATGAGAAACAGAGAGAGAGAGAGAGAGAGAGAGAGAGAGAGAAGTAGAGAGACAGAGATAGAGATGGAGATGGAAAAAGAAAGAGAGACGGACAAAGTGAGAGAGAGAGAGAGAAAGATCATGAGAGAGAAAGAAAAAGAAAGAGTGAGAGAGACAAAGAGAGAGTGTGACAAACAGCATGAGAGAGAGACAGAAAGAAAGAGAAGGAGCAAGAGAGAAAGCATGAGACAGACAAAGAGATGGAGAAAAAAAAGACAGAGAGAGAGAGACAGACAAAGGAAGAGAGAGACAAAGAGCATGAGGGAGAGACAGAGTGAGAAAGACAGAAAGAAAGGGAGAGGGACAGATAGAGACAGACAAAGGGAGAGATGGAGAGTGTGAGCCAAAGACAGTGTGAGAGACAGACAGCAAGACAGATAATGAAAAACAAAGAGACATAGACGGACAGAGAGAGAGAGAGAGAGAGAAAGAGAAAGAAAGACAAAGAGAACAGAGTTGAAACCATGCCAACGATTAAAAAAGGTTAAATGTTAACTTTTACATTTGTTTTTAAAATAAAGGAAACATCCTTGAACACAAAGTCCCCCTGTAACTAGACAAGCGTACTACGCTGTCAATAATAATGTTTATTGTTATTTATTTAATGCTAAACGTAGAATGTTCTCTAGCTAGAACTAAAAATTCACAAGAAAGATGGATGGATATAGTCAGTCTTTCTTCTGAGGAGCTTTAACTCACTCTGTGTAGAGTAAACTGCTTCAGGATGCTGCGCACACCATCCACTGCACCATCCACCAAGGTCAAACGTATCAGATCAATGCTCATACGGTCCGTAATTCCCTGCCGCACCCCGACTCCGCCCCCAAGCTGAGGCTTTGTGTCGTGTCCGATATGGCAAACAGCACACGCATCAGCAAAAAGTACACACATTAGCAAAAAAGCAGACTGGCCTATGTCAGAAGGGTGCTATCTCAGGATTATAAATTGGATAGATTTGGGCTGCTGCCAGCTGGAGCAGCTGACGAGAAGAACCATCGAGCCCATCCTTAAAGGAAAGCAGGGGAGCTGCTCAGGATTTCTGCCTTGTAGCTGAACGCAAAAAATAAGGGGGAAACATTTTTAAAAGTATTTTTTTCCATAGAGAGAGATCAGGAGTTGAGTTTTTCTTTAAGCCAAAGAAAGAACTTCTTTTCTTTTTACTAATTTAGTTCTACTCTCTTGCTCCTCTCTAGTCTCCTATCCAGCTTTATAAAAGGTCTGGAAGGAGAGCGCAGGACTCTTTCCCTCCCAGCCAGGTCATGGTCACTGGAATATTAGTACAAGCTCTAGTGCAACCTTTACTTCCTGTTTTTAACGTATTTAAGCAGTTCATAATTACCCATTCATGGCGAAGTCTTGCCATTGCAATGTTTTAGTATGTTCTGACCCTTGTTATTACTGACTCCCTTATCATGTATTAAAGCTTTGATGTGTTTTTCATGGCCAGTAGCAACCCATCAGGCATCTCTCCTTTATCACCTGACAGCTACCAACCAGCGAGGGCTAAGGCACGTGAAGCCAGCCAACTACATCTTTTCCATCCACTCCTCATGCATCTTCAGGGGGTGGCGTAACACACTTGGAGGAAAGCACTATCTGCCCCCTTCTGCATGTGTGAGCTCACAGATGTCCATGATTGGCTACTGTTGCTATGATTGATAGGGGAGAGAGAGTATACCACCCCTCCTTGCTGAGACTTGCAGCCGTGGATGGCTGTGGCATCATCTGGGATTCGAACTCATGATCACTGGATGATATGGCAAAAGAAGATTCCAAAGAGGTCTCTGCCAGGCTTTTTTGCCACTTTGTCGACAGAGTGCAATCTGTCCTCCAGACCTTGCCGCACATCTAGCGCTCCTTCCACAAGACAAATCTATGGTTCTATGAAAATTGTCTATGTCACGGTACCAACAGCAACAGCCAGATTTAATGGTTCTACCGTAGTAATACCAAGGTATCTGCAGTCTCTGTTTGATCAATCCAACGCAGTCAACACACTTAAAGTGTATGCTTCGGGCATTTATATAGCAGTAATGCAAAAATGGATGTCAGGTCTGTTGGGCCACATTATCTCATTAGCTGCTAAATGCAAGGCGCTCGCTAGATCCCTGCAGGCTTTTTCTTGGGATCTCCTACTATTAATAGAGGCCCTTGAGGTCCACAGTATTGAGAGCAGCTTTTTCGGCAATTGGTCACACAAGAAGTATGGATGAACCTTCTTTCTGTTCTCATTTGTTGATACCTTGAAAACCTGGGGGTTGTGCTGCAACCTCTCCCAGGCTTTAACTGAAAATAGTTGCTTCCCTTCATTTATTTTAAGATACGATGCACTAGGCACTGTGCACCTCTGACCAAGCCAAGGGTCAATAGTCTATCTAGTCTAGGACACACTGTGCAAAGGCTACAAAACTATGTGGTTGGGACATCCATTAAACAAACTGACCACTGATTGTTGATGGGTTATTGAAGAGGAAAGGCAGGTCAAAATAAGGGGTAGTTACCTCTTGGGCAACTTGGTCACCTTTTCTACTGTTGCCAGCAGCAACACCTGCAATGTAGTCTGCTATTCTAATGGTGCAAGTGTGGTTGACTTGGCCACTAGGTCAGGATCAATCCTGCACCATAGTGCCACCCACATTTCACTGATCATTATAGAAATAATGTGTGTGAATGTGTTTTTGCCTACTTCTGCAGCTGTGACAGTCTGTGTTGTAGCTCCAGAGCAGCTGAGGGTAGCGAAGCGTCCGATGCCAGACTTTGTGTTGAGTCTCTGTGCGTCGATTCTCTCTGTGTTGAGTCCCTGCGTGTTGAGTTTCTGCGTGTTGAGTTTCTGCGTGTTGAGTCCCTGCGTGTTGAATCCCTTCGTGTTGAGTCTCTTCGCGGTGAGTCTCTTTGCATTTCTGTCTGAACCAGGCTCACCGGTGAGCCCTCCGAGCCTCTCTTACCACGCAGAGTGACCCCAGTGGGGCCAGGAGAGTTGCAGGGGGTTGTGTGTGTGGTGGGGGTGGAGTGTGTGGTGGAAGTGGAGTGTGTGGTAGGGGTGGAGTGTGTAGTGGTGGTGGTGGTGGTAGTGTTTGTTCGTGACATCGTAACACCCTGGGTGGTGTGTCGGACTTGGATGAAGGACGGTTGACCCGATGTGGTCTCCTTTTCAAGGCAAAGAATCTGTGAACACAATAAACACACATATACAATATACAATAGTCCTTCAGAATCACCACAGTGTAAGTTTCACAGTGTATACACACACACACACACTCACCCTGAGCACCAGCTTGAGTTTGAGCGTGCTATTTGGGCCAGAGCTGTTCAAGGGGAACTGCTGCACCAGTGTCATGTCCTCGTCCTTCAGGAGACATGCTAATGCCACTCGCATGTTACCCAGCGTGCACTTGTGCTTATCATCCTTTACCTGAAAACAACCAGCGACAAGGTTCTTTTATCTACTGCACATGTAGACAGCCAGCTACATACATACAGGCTACTGAAGGCATAGCCTCTTGGTGTAACACAGCTTATTTAAGACTTTATTAAAACAGAGAAACACCTGCAAAGCAGATCCCTGAGCTAGCTAGCTATCTACTTAACGTTCGGCTACTGAAGGCATAACCTCTCGGTGTAACACTGCTTATTTAAGACTTTGTTAAAACAGAGTCACACCTGCAGAACAGATCTCCTGACATCCATAAAGTCATAGCTTTTTGGTGTAATACAGCTTTATCTTCCTCAGAGATAGTAGCTAAGTACCAATCTGGCTAGCTATTTATGTTTAGCTAATCCAATAAGAACCAGTTGGTGCCTCTTAGCTCTTAACTAGCTATATTTATTCCTTAATTATTGAGTTAGCATTTGATGTTATGCTTACTCTCTCCAATGCCTCCAATGTTAGCTGGTAGACTTCATGTAAGTAATGTAACCTAAACATGTGTAATTTTAGCCAATGAAACATCGTCTATGACTTCACTGGGACCACAACGATCCCCTCATGCCGTACCTCCACCTGTAGTTCCTGAGTGTGTGGGTTATGAACCAGGAAGGTAAATGCCTCCTCCCATAGTGGCTCACACGTCTTATAGCGCACCTGATAACACGACAAGCAGAAAAGATCATCTACAGTGTTAAATGTTACTTTTCAAATAAAGAAATACTATAAGATTTAAAGTGTCCAGGAAATAGCTTTAGAGCTGTGATTTGGTCGTGTTTCTTTTTGTGAGTGTAAACTGGCTTGGGGATTTCCATAACAACCAACAGCATTCACGGTACACCACATCTGTGTCTAAATCTAAAGAACCTCAAGAGTAGCTTAGCAAACCAGTAGTGATGTATGGCAGATGTCATGGTAGCCCTGAATATGGTGCAGAACTTCGATTCCCATCAGCCCCTGCACATCACCTTACCACTATACTCACCATGATAGAGGTTTCCAATCACTGAGCCTCGTATTTATATCAAAGTTCATTTGTTATGATAAGTCTTCTCACAGGGGACTGACATGGCTGAACATCATTTACCTTCATTTTACCACTTTTGACTAGCATCATGGAAACTGGAAGCAGTCAGTCTTCTTTAAGCATTCTTTTTTTGGTGTCAACATTTTTCTGAAAAAGTCACATCACCACTTCACTAATTCGACCGGAGAGTGTAAATCTAAAAAAAATGAAAAGCTATGCAACTCTTTCTTTTCTCCATGAGCTGCCTTCAGCTACATGACTGACATAAATGTATGTGATTAGCCACAATAGATGCTTTTGCATCCAGATCATGGTCTGCCAGTTGATGACTCCTGGCATAGACTATTACAATCAGTGAAACTTGTGATGCCCCTCCCTGTCCATGTAACCCTTATCTTAACCCTTATCTCCCATTTCCTGTTTTGGCAAAAAGTGTGCGTCATCGTCCCACAGGCCGGGACCTGGTTTCTTAGAAAATCAATTGCCGGATATTATGTAACCATCACTTCAACACACGAGAGGAACAATGTGCAGGAAGCTGCACAGCCAAATCAAATAAATATTTGAAGATAGCTAGCTGCTACTTTAGAGCTGTAACGAATGCAACAGACAGGAGGGAAATCCAAACAATAGTCGATCAAGGCTTAAAACACGGAAACAGGATCAAGAACATTAATGTTGGCAAGACTTCGCACTTGACTAAATGCTTGAACTGACTTTATATAGTTCGTAATCAGAAAGTGTTTGATGGGTGATTAAAGAAATTAGTATTCAAGGGAGGAAGAAGGTGGATGTTACACAGTTTGTTTTTTTTCACCATTTTCTCTTAAATTAGAAAATTAAAATTAAAACAGGAAAATCCACACGTCACACAACGTCATTGTTTTCTGACATATGATGGCAAGAGACATGTACAAAAGCTTTGAAACACCAATTTCACAGGCACTTGAAAATATATTGAGTATCGTTATACACATTTCTCATCCTGACCTTGCTCTCGTGCATCTTCTGTCCGACCGTCAACTGGACGTAAGGGCTCGGGTCACTGTTCAGCTTCCTCCCAGACTGCAACACGCGATATATTCATTCATAACGCTTCATTTGTGAATAGAACTTATTTAATCCACTATATAACACCACAGTGACAGTGTGAAGCATCAGAAATCCGGTGAGGATAAAGTGCTAGAATAACGTTTAAAGTGGACTTACCGTATAAGGACGACCCTGAGCACTGATTTGTGATTTACACCTCTTTAAAAAAAACTCTCGTAATGTATTTAAAGAGTCGAACTACACTTGTTTTTTATGCCATTATTGTGTATACCAGTGTAGAACAAGAGTATCAGTGGAACTATATATGATTTGGTGACCACAATATACACAATATAAACCCTTATAACGGTATTCTGGCGAAGAAAATCAAATATTTTACATTTAACAGGAAATTAATTGACTGCCATGTTTAAATTTCTTCAAGAAATATGACGAACTGCGAATCACAAAGGAAAATCTAAGCTAGTATGGAACAAGTTACAGACGAGTGTTATTATTATGTCATAAAATAGAAGAGCCAATCAGGTTGCAATATGCAAATGCAAACCAGTTTATACTGGTTTATATTTTTTACTGAAACAAGTCTGGTTGTCTTTAAATGTCTTTATAAATATTGCATGAGTTGTGGTGAGAACTGCAGAAGTAATCAGAATAACTACTGAGAAATTAACTTACTTACTCATGAGAAATAATGTACAGTCAGCTCCGTAATTATTGGCACCCTTGGTTAAGAGGGGTAGCAAAGGTTCACATTTATATCTCAGTGAAACAGGACGACCGATTAACAATTCCTAAACACTGAAGTGAACTTTATTTAAAAATAAAATGTTTAGGGGTGCCAATAATTGTGAAATAATCTTCATAACCTGTTATACTAATCTTTACCGAGGGTGGTGATAATTATGGAGCCGACTGTATATGAGATATGTGAAATCAAACAAGATACACTGAGCCAGTATACAGGCAGCACAGTTGAACATGCTGATCCCAAACCTACAACACACGCGCACACACACACACACACACACACACACACACACACACACACACACACTCAGTGTAGCCCAGTGGAGTTAAGCAGGCAGGTCTGGTCATGCTATTAAGACATGCTGAATGCTTCACAGGGATCAGTTTTCCGAAACCAACACTACGGCGTAAATATGAATGTGCTAAGATCACGTTCATGATTAATATTTGTGCTTTTACATGTTTACATTTAACTGATTTAACTATAAATCTGTTTCAATTAATGCTAGTCAGCTAGCTAATGTTAGCTATGTTAGCCGTCTGAAAAAGTGTTGCTGAAACTTTATTGTTTCACCACGCGCTGGCTCGCTATCATAATGATTTTAAGAAGCTAACTGACTTCTGGGGTGCTAGTTACTGCTAGATATTACTACAGTGCTAGCTAGTAGATAGCTAGTGCTAATCTATTACCCACCAAGGCTACAATCCTATAAAAATACTCAAACTATCTGCATTACTGTAATGTTTTGCTAGGTAGGAGTCTTTTCTTAACTATATGGTAGCTAAATTAAAAATGAAGCACAGCTAGCTATGCTAATTGAACTACTAGAATTCATATTATCATTATGCTATACGCTAAACTAACATAATGTTAGGCTAAATGTAACTAGCTAAATACAATCAGTCACAATGATGAAGTTTAAAGCAATAAAGTCAGCAGTAACCTTCAGGTTCTGTCAAGTTAGCTGAATATTTTTAGCTAACTGTTTATCAACAGACTATCGTTCGTTATATGATGTATAATATTTATTTTAAATTATTCACACTGAAATGGATTTGCAGGCCAGAAAGTCACACCGTAAAAGTATTTTATAGCGACACATGCTAACACATAGGCTAACGTGCTACTGAGCATTGTAAAACGACAACAACGACTAACTAATAAGAAAAGACTTGTTTGAAACCAGCAAATCTTAAACCGCTGAATGGAAAAGAGAGTTTTCAGCATGCAGTGAACAACAACAGCACGTCAGTTTCAGCAGTGATGAAGAACGAGTCGGCGAAGTGGACGGCGACAGAACGGTGCGCAAAACACACACTACTGAAGAACTCGGCTACCTTCAGCAGGCTTCTGTACGGGTGTTTGGAAGCATCAGGGTGGAACTCGAGCGGCTCGCTCTTTGACAGAAAATAAAGCTGTGTTTTTATTTTTTTTTAAAAAGAGATCTGTGTATTACATGGTAACATCTTTCTGACGTTTAAGGCTTTGGGGATGTTTGGTGTCATGGAAGTTATGGTCCTGGCTGTAACTAGCGTGAAGGACATCGAGGTCCGGATGTCAGTCGTTTAGGAAGGTTTTTATTTTATTTTTTTCCCCTTTACTTCTCATCTCCGGTTGTAAAATTCATCATGGAAACAAAATGACATCTTGTTAATGTAGAAGCAGAATGTAGTCTACCATGCGTTAAATAAACACCAGCCGACGTATGACGCTAAATTCTCCACTGCTAATTTACTGCTGGATAAATAAGAAATGAGGAAATGTAAATTACAGAACTGCGGCGTTCATTATTTCGTATATTATATTTACATAAAAATCACTTGTTCCCATTGAACAAATGATGCAAAACGAACGATATCAGCAGTTACTCAATAAGAAAGCGTGAACATAATATAAATAGCTTTTTAGTGTCTATATTTTTAACTAAGACAATGTGTAGATTATTTTTTTAACCCCCAAGCGCTTGGTGTTTACCGTAAAACCCCGTGTATAAGCACAAAGCAGGTGGCTTGATCGTGGGACGCCACTTTGCTGAGAACAATTTACAGCCTAACATCTGACATAGCTACAATAATCATATAACATACAACATAACACCATAAGAATATAATATAATATAAACTCAAACATTTATATCATATTATAATATTACAGCATACATGTTTGAGATTATGTGAGAACATATGACGGGAAATTAGCAGCTTATAAAATTTAAACCTTTTTTTAAAAAAAAAAACCTTTTGTATTGAGAGTGTCATTTTGAATAGCGAAATATTTAACCTAATAAAATTAAAAAGGTCTAAATGGAGTCAAAGACGTTTATGGACGGATGGAAAGAAAACATAACGCAGATCAGAAATCGATGTCATACACATTCGGTCTTGTGATATATTAATTATTATACATTTCCGCAACGAACATTTTCATCATTTTTGATAAATTAATATTTCTAACCACTTTTCATCAGCGGTATTATGATGCTAACGAACAAAGAATACTGCATGAGGCTTAAAAAAAAGACATATAGGATATCTTATACAACATGAGGAGGAATTATTATCAATGTTATTATTCTTTTTTAATTCCGAACATGCACATATCGGTATTATCTTCATGCATTTTCAATAAACACCTCCTCTACTTCTGTTAATGTCTAAGTTTGTTACTTCAATTCAATCACGCTGTTAGCTAGGTGGCTAATTCTAGCGCTCCAGAGAGCTGCGAGACTCACAAGTAACGATCTACAGAGAGAAGACGAGTCGTCGCAAAACACCAGACCGGACCCTCTCCTGCCCCGGTCGTTTCCGCAGCCGAAGCTGCCCTCGAACACACTCTTCACAGGAAACAGTGATACAATACTGCTGAGTTCTGCACTCTGATTGGTCAGAAGGTGTTGATTAATTTCTAGAACAGCAGCTCTGACAGTAGCGCAGGTTTATATTAATGCGCTCGTTCGGATACATTATCGTTTCTATAGTAACAGCTCATTCACAGGGACGTGCAAGCCGGAAACGGCATATTAAAGGGAAATTGTAATCGTTGGTAAATTGCTGTGGTATAAGAGGAATAAAACACTTCAGGATGTGCTGTTAGAGGAAAATAATCAACTCTGGTGCACATTGGAGTGCATCTTTCCGCTCTGATGTGGTTTAGGCTGTGGTACGATAGTGCAGTGGGTAACGTCGTCGCCTCACAACAGGGCCTTTCGCACCGCTTTAGCTCCAGAACTAAATGTACAGTACTAAAAGTACTGGGCGATTTTGCGTGAACTATTTCCCGGTTCCGTTTAAAGGGTTGCGTTTGCACCGACAGTGGGCACTAGGAAGTGACGTAAGCCGGTCGACAGCGACGTCATTTGTGTGCGGCGTTCAACAACGGAAACAAAGAAGAACAACGGAAACAACCGGAGGATGGACGACGCTGTGATCGGAGCCGTGCTGCACTTCAGTGTCCGTCCATCTATCGCTGCTCTCCATACTTGCGGAATAAGTCGACACTACAGTATGTTTACACGGCGTTTTAAATCGTGGCGGGTGACGGCGTTTTCGTACGCGTTTGGCCAATCGACGTCTACTTACGTCACAGATGGTACCAGTTGTGCTGGTTAGACCCTGCTCCGGAGTAGGAGCTGATTTGGTTCTCGAAAAAGGCAGGTGCTAAAATCGCACCCAGGTCCGGTGGTGCGAAAACGCCAAAAAGTGGGTAGTTCCACATTTAGTTCGGGTTCTATGAAAAGGTTCCCGCGGTGCGAAAGGCCCTAATGTCAGGTCTGGTGTTCGACCATGAGCTTGGGTGACTGTTGGGTTAAAGGCTGTGGGTCCCTGATTATAAGGTCAGGGGTTTAAACCCAGGCAGCTGCCACTGTTGGGCCCTCGAGTTTCACTGTAATGTTTTATATATACACTCCTGGTAAATGGGCCAAATGGCAAAATATGAAGCTTTTAATGGTCTTAACAACCAATCATTGGTCAGGAAATGAGAGAGAATGAAACAGGTGCACTCCTGAGAGCTCCTGTGCCTCCATTTGCTGGTTTAATTTTGCTGTTTGTTTGGGGAAAAGCTAGAAACAGGGAAATTCACTTCTTTAGTCTTCATGTACGCAAAGGTAAAATCATGATAATGATTAAAATATTTGATGTAAATTCAAACTAACGCATGTCTGGGTGTACAAAATGCTTCAAAAATATCTTCCGGGATTTTTTTTCTTAAAAGATTAGTGATTATCAGGTTATCTGCCGCACCTGATGCAGCTCATCAAGGGCCTGATAACAAGCGCATAAATGGAATGGATTGATAGAGCAGCGAGAGATTTACACTATTTGTTTAATTCTTGGTCATTTTCTGACTAGTGACTAATATTTTTGAAAGTAAAAGTGTTCTTCGTTGTTATTTTTCTATAACAGCACGTCCCACTGTGTTTTATTCCTTGTTAAACTAGATAAAAATTAACTCAATTCATATGCTGAACTATTCTCAATGACAGCTTGATGGCAGTGTGTGTGTGTGTGTGTGTGTGTGTGGGTGCGTTTGTGTGTGTGTGTGTGTGCATACCGGAAGGTTCCGGGCAGAATCGAGGTAAACCATCAACAGTGCAGAAGACAAACTGTCGTTGGTCCTGATACTCCACAACGCCTGAGAGAGAGAGAGAGAGAGAGAGAGAGAGAGAGAGAGAG
>CM040978.1:2440595-2473436 GCA_022985145.1 Pangasius djambal
ATCTTTGGGCAATCCTCCAGGAGGCTTGGAGTAATATATCAAGTCAATGTTTGAATAAACTGACTGCTCGGATGCCTAGTGTTGTCCCTTATTATCAATGCAAAATGGTCACTAACTAAAGAGGATTTATGCTGATATTGCCCAAAAACCCTATTTTGTTCAGGCGTTTCCAAACTTTTGGAGGGCAGTGTACATTTATACAACTGAGCAGTTGAGGGTTAAGGGCCTTGCTCAAGGGCCCAGCAGTGGCATCTCTGGTAATTAAACTCATGACTTTCCAATCAGTAGTCCAACGTCTTAACCGCTGAGTTACCATGCACATGATTTTAACCCTTATGACCGCTCACATTATTTTGCCCTCCATATTCCTGACCTGATTTTGACTCTTATGGCCTCTCACCTAATTTTGACCCTTATGGCGCCTCACCTGATTTTGACCCTCTTCGTTTCCCATATAATATTTGCTCAATGTTTCCAGTTCCTCTTACATTAGTGTTAACAACTCACCCTGAAAGTAACTAAAGTTTATCGCTACAATTTTTGGCATCAAGATTTCTATGCAGTTGACATAATGCTAAACTGGTGGCTTCCGTTAGCTGTTAGCTCGATTACCATCTGAGCCTCAGTGCAAAACTTCAGACATCAGAAATGCCCTGGCTGATAGACTACGTTTGGAGTGATGGGGTTATTGGTTCTCATTAGGTTTTAGTAAAGCTGTGTGTAAACTTTTTCAGCGTTTCAGTAATGAGGATTTGTTGATTAAAGGGTTAATGCTGAACATTGTTTTGAATTATGATGAAGGAAGGCCAGAAATAATTCAAATATATCAACATAATGAGTGGTAAAACTTTTGGTTGTGAGTCTTATCGAGCCCTGACACACACACACACACGCACACACACACACACACACACACACACACACACACACACACACACACACACATATCCAAATGGCTGAAATGGCTGTTTGGCCCAAGAAAACATCTCACAGCCTTAATTTATGACCAGGATAATGGAATAAGAGTGAGAGAGAGGGAGAGAGAGAGAGAGGATAAAAGGGTGTAAACACTCAAATAAATCTCTCAACAATAGAGTACAGTGGTCTTACACACACACACACACACACACACACACACACACACACACAAACACACACACACACATTACAAACTGTCCAGAAACATTATACTCTGTGCACATGAGCTGGCATGTCTATATATATGTGTGTGTGTGTGGGTGTGTGTGTGTGTTTTTCCTCCACAGTTGTCTAAAAGCATCAGCTCACACACTGGACTGTCCGTCAATTCGTCTTCTCAGCTCAGATCTCAGTGACGTCTCTACACCAGCTGCTCCTGATCTCCGACTACGTCACTTTCCCGAGCTGCTCAGGAATGTGTCCTGTATTCATACCCTGCGATTAGTGCCCTAGATAGGCGGCAATGTGCGCACTACTCAAGCCACCACTCTGAGGCAGCATATGAGGGACTGAGAGCAGCACTGATAGAAAACAAAGTCGGGCCTAATGTAGAGACTTGAGGCACACCTTTAGTAACTGGAAGAGGATAAAAAGTAAACTGTTGGAATTTCACACACTCCACCCTTTGAAAGAGAAAAGCCAAATTCCTGCCTGTTGCTTGAAAAATATTTGAAAAAGAAGACGATCATGAGTCTGAAAAGGTGTAAAATATGCGAATTACTCGTTAAACGATGGAGTACAGAGGTAACATGGGCTCTGCTCTCTCCTCACACACACACACACACACACACACACACACACACACACACACATTACAGTTTGTAGGTGACACAGCTCGTAAAACTTAGCAGAACAGGAAATTACTAAACCGTAGAGAAGCCCGGAAATATACAACCACAGTGTTCTCAGATCTTAAAAAAAGAAAAAAATAACCGCAACCACAGAGTTGGTTAAAAAGAAAAAGAGTGGAAATGTCTTGTGGGAATGTATTTGACCTGAGTATCACAACAGATCTGTTCTGACGCAGCAGCAGTTCTCGTCATCCGATCACCACATTTCAACCGAGTGGAAGTGCCTTCATTCTGGAGCGACAAATTCAATTACGGGTTTACTCCGTTTTATGCGAAAATGGTCAAGACACACTATTAGGTGTAGAGGTGTTTTAAAGGGTTTCAGAGATTCCTGTACAAGACCTCAACACACACACACACACACACACGAGACCTCATGTGGCTTCTTTATTTAATTTCACTTCTTTAGTTTACAAACTCACAGATCTCTCCATCGGGTTAGAAAACCGCCTGCACCCGCACGTATAAACCTCCTCTCAAACCTGACTGCAAAACAAAGCAGTAAAAGTGATGAGCAGTTGCACTGCTGGATAATTAAAAACCACAGTGATCATCTATTTCTCTAAAATTAAAAAAAAAAACATTAATATGCCTGAACAAGAGAATTTATAGCTTTTAAACACTACATGCACTAGAAGTGCCATAATATATTACAGTCAATGACTCATACGGCCGCATCTCCGAGCGTGTGTGTGTGTGTGTAGATGTTCTGTCAGCACTCTCAGTGCTGAGAGCATTAAAATCTTTAAATCTTAACGCACATGTAGTGATTTTACATTATTTCAGATTCTCCCGGTGGGTCAGCAGTGTGTTTGTGCTTACAGAGACTTTTAAAAATTTTATTATCGTACGCACAACAACAGCTGGTGGGGGTATAACTCGACAATTAGTATTGAGCAATGCGTTATGTCAGAGGGTCTTATGGATGGTGTAATAAAAATGACGTAGGGCAAAATATTACACACACACACACACACACACACACACACACACACACACATATATATAAAGACTGGTACACCTACAGTACATTCATGATTTCTAATTATTTGAAAGTATTACAAGTCTGTAATGCTCTACTGGGTTAATGGTGCATTTCCTCTTTATACCAATCACTGAACTTACGCTTCTGGCGTCTGTCCTTTTGTGTAATTCGTGCTTTGATTGGACAATGTGTGTTTAGTCCTGTCTACTTTTATTTTCTTACAGAAGAGCAACTACAAGTAGCTTTGTGTTATGTCAACGCCAGAATCGACATCTAACTACAATTCCCAGATGACAGTGAGGCCTACAATCATGGCTGCCGAGGACTATAACTCCCATCCACTACAGACTCTCACGTTCACGTTCACCTGATTACTGATCACACACCTGGATATACCTTGCCTGAATATTGACACTGCCTTGGATTACGTCTCGGTTTTGTCGTCCATCCTAAATAAAGCATTGAATACCTGCGCTTGTGTCTGTACCTGTACCGTATCGTGACACTTTGAGAGAAGAAAAAGAGAAAAAAGTCTTACGAAGTAAATAATCTGTTTTGTTTACATTCGCTACACGCCTTCTCAGTCGCTGCTGATGACGGGTTATGGAGGCGTGATCAGATCCAGTGGGTGTGTCGGTCTGTGGAATCACCTGACACGACCGGCACTGATTGGCAGCATGAATGTACAGTCTGGGTTAGAAAGAAATCAGCCCCAGCCTCACGGCTCACATCTTAATACCATTCTTGGTATTAAGATATGTTTTTCTTACAAACATTGGTGGTGCTGTTGCGCTCGGTTCCACAAAATAATCCACTTGAAGATGCCAAAAATGAAACTTTACACTGACGTCTTTTTATTTTTAAAGACAGGGGGAAGAGCACTGCTAGCACATTGACACCAATCTACAGTATATTCATGGTTTTGCTAGCATGCTTTGCTTACACTGTTTCTCCACCAAACGGCGGAACAAATCCAAACCCAGGCTAATAACAATTTGATGAATTTTCTTCAACATTTAATGTAGCTATAAATGGGTAAAATGTACATGTTGTTCTTTAATAAAGTGGAAACATTGGCAATTTGTTGTTCAGAACATAGAAAATAATCAACGAGTTATTGAAAGAGTAACTCTACTTCATCACACCACACTTGTCATTGATGATTTTCCCATAACAGCACAACACACAGTGTTTAAACGATTATCAAATATTACGATTCTCAGATTCAAACCAAGCAGGCAGATTAAATAAATTATTTACAGGTAGATACATATTTTGTTTTCTGCAGGTCTGGGTGAGTGGAACAGAACGACACACACCATCTAGACATCTCTGAGCGGTTACTTTAAACCGAGTCTAAGTCAGTCTGTTAACACAGTGCTCTCATTACACCATGTTTAACATCCCCCACAGGGAGCCATTACTTTTACAACTTCACACCGCAGCTGCTCACAGTTAACACATTTGACCGAGCACACGGGTAACAATAATTACACACTCTCACTGCTCTGAGTCTCACTGCTCAACACAGTGACTTCTACTAGCAACGCAGGCTTCATGTTATTATTATTATTATTATTATTATTATTATTATTATTATTATTATTATGATGACACTGGAGAATCCCTCCACTGCACAGGTTAATACATAATTAAAGAATTTAGTAACAAATTCTTCCATATGTTTCTTGCATAACTTTTGTATCAAATAAATATTTTTTACATAATAAAACATATTTATGTATATTACTCTACGTAAATATGCTTATTTAAAAATATACACAAACATTTTAACATATAAAATATTAGCAACATGACACTTATACTCTTTATTATAATATATTTTACACCACTGTCGAATTCTGGATGCCGATTGGTCAGAAGGTGTTGATTAATTTTCTACAACAGCAGCTCTGACAGTAGTGCAGGTTTATATCAATGCGCTTGTTCTAATATGTTATCGTTTCTATAGTAACGGCTCCTGTCTTTGGTTTAAGAACCCAATAAACCCAGAAGATTGACTTTTTTCACCTTTTGTGAACCTGCCGCACGCTCTAACATCCATCCTGGCAGTAATTCACCACAGGAATGTGGAAAAAATGTCACTAAAAAGCAATCTGAGCTCTAATTTGACAGAAATGATTATTTAACGCCTGAAATTGTAAGACCCTTCATTTTACGGTGAGTCATATGCGCAATTAGCTTCTAAAGATAACACTTTAATGGAATGCTAATCATCTGGGAACCCACGCTGACAGATTTTCTGATTTCATTCAACAGCTCTAGCTTCATAAAGAGCTTGATTGCTAATTCGTGAGGTGAATCCTGTGTGTTGAAGCAGATGAGAAAACACAAATGCTAGCATTCCTGGCTAGTCAGTGTCCTTACAACAGCGTCAGCCATTTTTACAAAGAGTTTGTTCTTGATAGTCGCTAGCTATTTATTCTTGGTAGCAGATTTGCGTTAACTTTAATCTACAGCTAGCTGTCTTGATGTTCTGTAGAGTGCAGTCTAGATAACGGCAAACCAGACAACTAGCTAGCAAGCTAAACTGCTAAACTTTTAACTCAGATATTAGCTACACTCGCTAATTAGCCAAGCTCTATCTCATACAAACCACAAATTAGCCGATTAGGCAGCAGACCACTAGCCAGCTACGATAGCTCAAAGTTAGCATGCTAATAATTTGTTTTCTTCCTAAAATTGATTGTAATAGTAACCCATTATGTTAGATGCTAGTGCGCTAATTCAAGATCATTTGTTTTAATTCATAACTTAGATAGATAGATAGATAGATAGATAGATAATAACTAAACAGGAGAGAATATTATATATATTAATACATTTTTAACTTTGAGTCTCTCTCTCTCCCTCTCTCTCTCTCACACAAACACACACACAAACACACACACACAGGACAGACGTATGGGACCCTCATTACATCCCTCATCCAGCTGTGTGCCAGCTGTGTTTCTGTCTCATTAAACACACAACCTGAAACATATTTTTTTTATGTGTTTTATACATAAATTTACTACGTGTTGATCTGAATGTGTCTCATTATTTGACATTTTATAAATAAGGTTAGCTTTTGTAGTGATGAGGCAGTGAGCTAGCAAGATGCAAATGACTAATACAGCTAGCTATATAGCTAATTAATAGTAGTTATAACTTACAAAAGACTATTACAGCTAGTTAATTAAGAGTAGCTAGCGAGTTACAGTAATGTAGCTAGCTAGATATCTAACTAATGCTAGTAATCAAGCTACAAATGACTTATATAGCTAACTAGCTACAAAGTTACAAATGACTAATACGAATACTAATACTAACACTAGCTATATAGCTAATTAATAGTAGCTATAGGTTACAAAAGATTATTACAGCTAGTTAATTAATAGTAGCTAAGGAGTTGCAATAATATAGATTACAAAGTTACAAATGACTAATAGAGCCACAGCTGATGTGCTACTTTTCGAAGATTTGTCACATGTTGCTCCTAAAAGTAATTCGTACCAGAACTGGGGCTTGAAACTTCTGATCTCTGATGCGAAATTCTGTGACTGGACAGTTGAAGACTGGAAAAAGATCAAGTGATTTGTTTTCTAATTTTCATCTGTGCAGATTCAGTGAGTCTGTGCCCATGATAGGCTCAGATTCCTGTTCTTGGCTGACAGGAGTGGAACCTGATGTGGTCTTCTGCTGTTGTAGCCCATCAAGGTTTGATGTATTCTGAATGCTGAGATGCTTTTCTGCTCACCACAGTTGTAAAGAGTGCTTATTTGAGTTACTAGATCCTTTATAGCAGCTCGAACCTGATCTCTCTTATCAACAGAACGGCTTCTTACTCTGTGGTTTTTGTTTTTCTCACCATTCTGTATAAACTCTAGAGACTGTTGTGTGTGAAATTCCCAGGAGATCAGCAGTTTCTGAAATACTCAAACCAGCCCTTCTGGTACCAATATCCATGCCATGATCAAAGTCACAGAGATCACACTTTTCTTCATTCTGCTGTTTGATGTGAACATTAACTGAAGCTCTTGACCTGTAGCTGCATGATTTTATGCATTGCTCTGCTGCCACATCATTGGCTGATTAGATATCTGCATGAATGTTCCTAATAAAGTGAA
This sequence comes from Pangasius djambal, assembly GCA_022985145.1. Taxonomy (NCBI): domain Eukaryota; kingdom Metazoa; phylum Chordata; class Actinopteri; order Siluriformes; family Pangasiidae; genus Pangasius; species Pangasius djambal. The sequence continues at coordinate 2,447,540 of CM040978.1, forward strand.
GGGTTAAAAAGTTGGACTTCCTTAAGCCCAGGTAACAAATCTGTTTCAAATACTAGCATACTAGCTAGTTAGCATCTTTACAACATGGCAGCCATTTTATAAAGCAGCTCCACAAACGTTCTAACGTGACCTCTGATTGGTTATTGATTCTCAGCAGGAGGAGTTCGCTGCGTTATCTGTAACATGCAGCTAGCGGTGCTGATTTTATCTAGACATGAGAATGACTTTGTTCCTTCTAGTTTGGAAAGAACACAATAAAACAAGAATCCAGCGCTAATTTATAAAAGCTCGAGTCGGACTTACTTCAGGCCAGGAATGTCCAGGATGTTAGTGAGTCCGGCCCAGCCGATGTCCAGGAGCTGAGACAGGAAACACTTTGTTAATAGAAGGTAAAGAAAGTTGAGCTGCATACTCGGCTCAGTGTGTGTGTGTGTGTGTGTTAGAGGTAATGAAGAGGCAACTGAAACAAAATGTGTGATTTACACTAAAAGTTTTCGTTAGAAATGCACTTTATATGCTGATTCAATTGTGCAATAAAATGCGCACACACACACACACACACACACACACACACACACACACACACACACACACACACGGGCTATCAATATAGTGTAACAGCATACAAGGACATGCTGCTGCTGCAGAAATCAGACTGCAGCATCACACACACACACACACGCACACACACACACACACACAATCTAATCTCCACATCTATCTCACTTTACATGTTTACGTCCTTTTCTCACATCGTTCATCTTCTTTGCTGTTCTGTTCTTTTTATCTGTCCATTCGTTTTCCTATTTATCATCAATTTGCATATCATTTGCATATTTACATTTGTTTTGCTTTTCTCTCAATCAGATAATGACCAAATAAACCATTAGAGCAACACAGCAGCCTTACATGGAGTTTATATCATCTAGGACTCTCTCTCTCACCCTCTCTGCTCTCTCTCATCCTCTCTCTCTCTCTTCCTCTCTATCTCTCTCTCTCTCGTCCTCTCTCACCCTCTCTGCTCTCTCTCATCCTCTCTCTCTCTCTTCCTCTCTATCTCTCTCTCTCTCTCTCATCCTCTCTCTCCCTTCCTCTCTCTCTCGTCCTCTCTCTCTCTCTGTCTGTCTCTCTCTCTCGTCCTCTCTCTCCCTTCCTCTCTCTCTCTCTCTGTCTCTCTCTCTCTTCCTCTCTCTCTCTCTCTCTCTCTCTCTCTCTCAGTTCAGTTTAGTTTCAGTTTAGGTGCTTTATTGGCATGACAAATATTTGTACATTCGTATTGCTGCATACAATTAAAAACAGTGCAAAATTATATAAAGAAAATATAGGCTCTCTCTCTCTCTTCCTCTCTCTCTCTCTGTCTGTCTCTCTCTCTCTCTCTCTCTCACACACACACGCACTTGATTGTAGGTTGACATGACAGAACCTGAATGCTTAGCTTGCTTAGCTAACTAGCTAACTAATTACCAATCGATGGTAATAAATCCATGGTGGTTGCTATGGTAACGTTATATTTTGACAGGATTGAACTTTTACGCTGTGTTGGTTTGATTGGTGGCGCTCTGTAAAAATCTACCTAGCAACCATTATTATTATTATTAGTAGTAGTAGTAGTAATTGTTGTTTGTTTGTTTGTTTGTGCTGTTTATTAAAGAACTGGCATTTGGGACGCAGTCACATAGATTAAAAAAAAAAACCTTAAACTCACCGGTTTCTTGAGGAAGAAAAGAGAGAAGGCACCGACCAGCGGCATTTCCCCCATCAGTGGCTCCAACACCACCCGCAACACACCGTGGAGCTACACACACACACACACACACACACACACACACACACAGAGAGAGAGAGAGAGACACACACAATAAATTAATTATACAGAAATGTCTTGGGTACATCTATGATGAGCCACAGTGTGATGTACTGTAGCTCTGCTGCTTACCCCACACACACACACACACACACACACACACCTGACATGCAAACTGTCAGCGTTACCGCATGGGAAATTAAAACGCCGTATATTGGTCTGATTTCTGTCTTTCTGGATCACGGAGCTGAAATGAAACGCAGCCTGCCAGGACGAGCCGTGTTTATAAAATCATTTGTCTGGTCGTCTCTCGTTGCTTTTGACCAAAAAAAGGCTTCTGTTTGGATGAAAAGAGGTATTCTGTGATAAGAACATGCTTAATAAAGGAAAAAATGCATTTTTTTTTTTTTTTTAAATTTTCCAGTAATGCAGCTCAGCCACTGCAGCATGTCGGCTAACATACTATAACTCTTTCACCTTTTATAGGGTGCCAGTACTTTTGCCCTAACTGAACAGCTAGTCTTATTTGTCTTAATTTATGCTTTTGGCTTGGAATCACTTTCTTTCAAGTTAAACCAAATATTCATTACACTGGTGTTTAAGTGAAATAAAGAAGCAAATCAATCAATCAATCAATCATTCGGCCAAGATTCCCACTATGGAAATTTACACACACTCAGGATATGAACGTTTTTCCCAAATAACTGGATTTTTGTAAACACCACACTTCAAGCTCCTGCCAGTGATTTGTGAATATATTAGTTTATATGACAGACGAGGCCCAACATCTCACCACAATTTTAAACAAAGAAATAAAACGGAATATCCGCTACTACTTGGCGACGCTTTAATGCTGCGATCCGTTCTACTTGGAAAGTTCCACGGCTTCAGCTTGGAAAAACACGGATGCACCGAGGGCAAGGTCACGACTATACGGCTAGTCTCTGTATTTAATAATCATACAAAAGATTTACGGGAATGATTTCTGCGTGATTAGTGAGGAGAAACGACGTATACGATGGGTCAACTGTCATGTTCATTGCTGCTCGTGAAACATGATGTGTCTTTAGGAATTACGGCTGAAATCTACGGAATTACGTTACAAATCAAAACATACAAAGTTGTTAAAACACAACTTTTCACAACACAAAAGCTACACTAGGTCTAAGTGGAAAACAAGGCAAATGGAATTCTGTTTTTGTGTCAGAGAATTCCGGCTAGGTGGATGCTGCTGGGAATTCCTCACTGAACACACTTTTCCTTGTTGGAGGTCGGGTTTTTCCTGGTTCTTCTGACAATATGCGGAAACAAACAAAGAAAACACGCCTCAACTCATACAGCCAGGAAGGTCTTCTCAACCCATGCCGCATTCGACTAATTCGGAATGTCTGACCTCCGACTAGGAAACGCCTCCTCAACTCAGAATTCCGGTCTGTTCAACTCCGAGTTCAGCAAATGACGTCAAACCAACATGGCCGCCGCTCACAGCTTGAACAGTAAACACAGCAGCAGCTCTTACCGTCACATGAGTTATAATGTATATGTAAGTATTAGCTTTAGACATATTCACTTGTTCACTCTATAACGCTGACTCTACAGTTCGCTGGTTTCAGGAAGTAAATATGCATCACTCGGCACTTAGCTGGCTAGCATGTTAGCAAACGACAAACATGGACGCGTCCGCGTGTTTTTCTCCCGCTTCGTAGCTCGAACACACAGACGTCAAAAATAACCGAGTAATTCTCCGAGTTCTGCGGATTTCTGACTTTCTATATATAAGTGCAGTTTGGTATGACTCCGCCCACCTAGGCTCCGCCTCCCGAAGTTCGAAGGTGGAATTGTTGATACGTGGATCGCGTTTATTTACAAGGAGATTACGGAGCTTGACGTTTCAGCTCAGCGCGGTAGCACGTGTGTGGTGATAATAACGTGTTGATGTGTTAATCATTGTATGTTCCCTTACAGTTCTGCTTTATTACTGTCGCTTTGTCTCTGTTTCATCGTACGTGACTCAGCACTTATATTGGTTAGGTTTATTAGTTCATCTGCTTCCTGTTGCCCAGTACACACACACACACACACACACACACACACACACACACACTTTATCCTGAATAAAAATAACACAAACACAAAGCATGATTTCAGAGGTTTAATGATTTGCAGGTCCACATGATGAACGTGTGTGTGTGTGTGTTATGAGTTACGTGTGCTCAGAGCATGTCAATGCGTGCCTGTGTGTGTGTGTGTGTGTGTGTGTGTGTGTGTTATCCAGTTCCTCTTACAGCACAAGGGCATTCCTGTATTTGGTTACAGGCCCCACTATAAATACACACCCACACCCACCCACACACACACACACACACACACACACACACACTTTATAAATAGGTTGAATTTAGTTGAGGATCCTTCATTCCAGGAAAGATCCCAGTAAAATAAAGGTCTTTTCTCCATCACACACACACACACACTCATCAGAGCTCTGACCGGGTTCCACGAGCAAGAACGAAACCCAGAAATCCACAAAAACGGAAAAATATTTTTGCTAAACAACAAAAACACAACTGAGAACGTCATCGTCCTAACCTTTACAGGAACAGAAGTGTTCATTTAAGTTCAAGTTCAAAGTTCAAAGCGTTTTATTGTCACGTGCACAGTGAGGAAAGCAAGTCTCCCTGTACAATGAAATTCTTTCTTTGCTGTCCACATTGAACGCCAAGACAAGTGCAAACTGTAGAATTAAAGTTTCAGAAGTAGAAATATAGACTATGTGCATCTGCATGTGTGAGTGTGCAATGTTGACAATGTTGACTTGTACTATAAACAGTATTATAGTACATGTAGTAACAGTAATGTGCTCACATGCAGCAGTAAAATGCAACATTTGTAACATTTACAAATGTGCAAACTGAGCTGTAGCAGTTCAGTCCACGTTCTGTGAGAGATGTGAGACTAGTCTGTGTCCACTGGCTACCCATTTAAAAGTCTAATGGCTGAGGGGAAGAAGGAGAAAACCTTAGAGCAAACCTTTGTTAAAGATTAATAACGTAATTTTCTCATTCTTATTATTCATTAGCAAATGGTTTTGCTTTAGTTTTACTATACAGTGGACTCTAAAGGTCCGAGATTGCGCTAGTGAAAATTCTACTTCACATTACCTTTCTAATTCAATACAACAATTTTCATTATAAATTATATATATATATATATTATATATAGCAACACGAGTGAAAAGTAGAATCTCTGGATTCTTTACATGAATTTCAGAGTTTCTTAGTATTTGGTACGTCCCCTTTCTGCTTTAATGACAGCGTGCACTCGAGCTGGCACGGACTCCACATGTTTATGTAAAACTCTGTGATCCATTTTAGATCAAATCCATCCATCCATCCATCCATCCATCATCCATCCATCCATCATCCATCCATCCATTCTCTGTACCGTTTATCCTACACAGGGTCGCGAGGGGCCTGGAGACTATCCCAGGAGACTCGGGGCACAAGGCGGGGGACGCCCCGGACGGGCTGCCAACTCATCGCAGGGCACAATCACACACACACACACACACACACACACACACACACACACACACACACACACTCCGGACAATTTAGAAATGCTAATCAGCCTACAACGCATGTCTTTGGACTGGGGGAGGAAACCAGAGGACCTGGAGGAAAACCCCGAAGCCCCGGGAGAAACGTGCAAACTCCACACACACACACACACACACACACACACACACACACACACACACAGGACAGAAGCAGGAATCGGCAAATCTATCTATCTATCTATCTATCTATCTATCTATCTATCTATCAATTAATTAATTATATAAACCATTATATTACATAATAAAGAGTTTGGGAACAAACACACTCACAGATAAATAAATATTATATATTAAAATAAATAAATAAATAACTAAATAAATATTATATATGTACACAGTGGAGTCCAAAAGTCTTAGAGCACATTGAAAATCTGGCTTTTTTTTTTTTTTTCATTTAAAATTGTAAATAAACAGAAGAGTTTAGAATTTTTGAAACATTTAAAACAAAGAAAGTAAATGTTCAACATCTTGAATATTTAATATTCAAGATTCTGCACTATTTCTAGGTGCCTATTTAAATGTTATTAAATGTCCGTTATTGAGCAGGTTAACTTCTTTGTACAAAAGGTCAGATTTCCCTCAGGTCTAATCTCTTCTACAGAAGCGTGCGATCAGACGACACTCCGATGGATTCGATCTAAACATGTCAGTAATTCAGCCATTCTACTTTTCACTCCGGTTGTTGGCAGTAATACAACTGTAATGAAAATTGTTAAATTGTTAAATGAAATTAGAACAGAATGAAAACGTGAATCGTTGTATATTAAATTGTATCGTCACTGTATATTAAAACTAAAGCACAAATAACTCGTTTAAGTTAGAACTCAATAAAATGAAAACACGCGAGTAAGTTGTGTCGTAAGTTACACTAAGACGTCTTATATTTGTACAAAAGGCGAGTTGTTTTTAAAAAAAAGTGTAAAACTGGTGACTATGTTTGATATTTTATCTAAAGTAGGCGCAAAAACAGTGACTGAATTTGAAACGAATATTTCAACAAGCCATGAACAGATGTGATAAAGTACCTGTATGCTCTTAATTCCAGCTTTGCAGTAATATCGCTTGATGTCCATCTCGATTTCGGTGTTTGCGACGAAGCTGCGATTAAAAAGAAACAGTAGATTTGAATAAATTAATGTAAGAATAAAAGTATAAAAATACACGTGGTGTAAACGTGCATCACCTGATCTGGAGGTCCATGATGATCTGGCGCGTGTCCACGTTCTCGGTGTAAACTTTGACCCCGTTGACCCTGAGAGGCTGCAGCACAAACACACACACACACACACACGTATATCACACACACACACACACACATACACACGTATATCACACACCGATCATGGAAACTTTTACTTATGACGTCATAGTTTTCACATAGTATAACAAAAACTTCCTGCGCTGTGGTCCACAAGTCTAATTTACAGTTTCATTATTAAATCAGCGACACTAATTAAAAAATAACAAAAAAAACCTTCTCCGAGGAACACGTAATGAGTCTCATTTATCAAACGGGATACGAGTGAAATTATTCGTAAATCATTCCCAGAATCATTTACACAAGAAATGAGGTGTTCGCGAGAATGCAGTTAGTTCAGAAACACGTCCGTATCCTACGTCCCGCTCCGGAGTTTGTGTAACTTTACGCAATAATCGCAATCGATCGGCTTCGGATCGTAGAACTGTCGATGAGCTGCTGCGATTTTCTCCACAGATTACTCCGAAACAATCCTTAAATCAAGACGAATAAGTTAATGCGAGCCATTCAGTCAGAACGAAAGTAATGGCGCCCTATAAAAGAAGGAGGAGCAGTCATGTCGTGTGGCTATGGTTAGCTGAAGCGCTGCAGTGGCTGAGCTGCATTATTGGAAGATTTAGCGCATGCTGCACATCATCATTTTCTTCTCTCAATGCCTTTTATGGAGTTTTGTGGGCGTGGCTAAATGAAACTCAGCTTTGCCTTGAATTCATTTGGTAACATACACATGTGACAATCAATTAAAGTTTTGTAAGTCTGTCAGGATTTTTTTTTTTTTTGCGAAAATATTTACACAACTTTTACACAAGAAGTAATTTACACTTTAAGAAAAATGGCTCTTCACAGTTTTAAATTAAATACAGTACATCAGTTGTCGTTGTCGTTTTTGTCAGATCACAACAGAAGTTAAGGATCTCTACCGATTGACACATTTCTCCTGGTGTCTTGATTTATACCGGGATCTTCAGGACTGATCTGGGATCAGCACACTGTGCTCCAGGACACGCCCACTGTATTACACACTACAGGGACAAACTGATCTGGAGTCAGTGTGGGAATAATTCCTTTAGCACACAGAGTCCTGGAACAAGACTGCTGGCCTACATAAGGGCTTCTTTTAGATGGTCTTACACACACACACACACACACACACACACACACACACACACAACCTCTTGCTCTCGATCATCCATCCTGTGCTTGAGAAAAATCTTTAATGTGTGTGTGTGTGTGTGTGTACCTTGTCCCCCAGCTCTATCCTGGTGAAGGAAAACGTGCTGAGGTGTGTGTTCGCTCCTTTCACCGCTGGTTCGATGTTCTGTCGAAAGAGTTTCTCCAGGAAGCGACAAGCATACGGCCAGATCTGATTCACCGTCTACACAACGACCACACACACACACACACACACACACACACATTAAAACATGCAGGAAACATTTAAACAGAATTATGAATATAATTCAGAATTATTGGATTTTTTGTGTTATTTAGTCAATGTGTTTTTTTTTTATTATTTATTTTCTTATTATTGCACAAAATCTGATTTTCATTTAAGAGAGATAGAGACAAAGAGAGAGAGAGAGAGAGACAGATACACACAGTGAGATATAGATAGATAGATAGATAGATAGATAGATAGAGAGAGAGAGAGAGAAAGAGAAAGCGAGAGGTGAAAGAACAGACAGCAAGAGACAGATACAGAAACACACAGTGAGAGACAGACAGACAGACAGACAGATAGATAGATAGATAGATAGATAGATAGATAGAGAGAGACAGCGATAGATATATAGATAGAGACAGTGATAGATAGATAGATAGATAGATAGATAGAGAGAGACAGCGATAGATAGATAGATAGATAGATAGATAGATAGATAGATAGAGAGAGAGACAGCGATAGATAGATAGATAGATAGATAGATAGATAGATAGATAGATAGATAGATAGATAGATAGATAGAGAAAGAGAAAGTGAGAGGGGGACAGACAGCAAGAGACAGAAACAGAAACACACAGTGAGAGATAGATAGATAGATAGATAGATAGATAGATAGATAGATAGAGAGAGACAGCGATAGATAGATAGATAGATAGATAGATAGATAGATAGATAGATAGATAGATAGAGAAAGAGAAAGTGAGAGGGGGACAGACAGCAAGAGACAGAAACAGAAACACAGTGAGAGACAGATAGATAGATAGATAGATAGATAGATAGATAGATAGATAGATAGATAGATAGATAGAAACAGCGAGAGACAGAGCCAGAGACAGAAACACACAGTGATATAAAGATAGATAAAGAGAGAGAGAGAGAGAGGGAGAGAGAGAGGGACAGACAGAGAGAGAGAAACAGTGAGAGAGACTTGACTGTTCCAGATGCCAGGCTATTTTTACCACCTTGATCCACCACTGAGTGTGAGCAGGGTGTGTGTGTGTGTGTGTGTGTGTGTGTGTCTGTGTGTGTGTGTGTGTGTGTGTGTGTGTGTGTGTGTGTTACCTTGTTGACCCACTCTACTCTCTCCACGTCTGGAAAGTGAACCTGGTAAACACACAGACAGATCAACACGTGAATAAGTAAAGTCTGGAAACACACTGCGTTTTATCGGGACTCGCTCGAGCCCCATCACACAGATACACACACTCCATTTCCCCACACAAGCTGAGACGTGACTAGTCTTGTTTAGGTTTCCAGGAGGGACAAGCGAAAGGACAGTGACATGGACTGGACAGTGTTTAAGGTCGCCACGGCAACAGGCTTCCTCTGATGCGAACTAGCGGTTTCCGTGGCAGCAGTAAGCGTGAAGGAGAGCGAATGGTGATGGCTGCATGATGAAGCAGTTTAACAGGACGGTGCTGTAACCTGATCAGGGATTTGGAGTTGAACTGTAATCATCGGCGATTAAGCCGGGATCAGCGGCGCATTTCTACAACACTCCTGCTATTTTTCTCTTTTTTTTCCAGATTTGTTGCGAGGTATTGTTCAGGTGAACAATAAGAAATTAAAACAGCCTCAAACGAGGTACTTGAACACCGCCGCTAAGTCATAATTACAATTTTCTATTTCTATGATCCTTGACGACAATAGAAGTTTTTTCACACTGTCCGTTACACCACATCGTAACCACGACCTCTGAACTCGTACGCACAGACTTTCCCAGAAGGCAGTGTGAAAGACGGAGGAGGACTCTCAGCAAGTTTGAGATTTTTTTGGATGTAGCTAAAAAAAATTAAATGTCCACAATAATGTCAATCAGTCACAATTTGCTTCTAGCGCTACAAAGCTAATGTAGCTAACATTTAATAAATCTTACAGCCACCGGATTAGCATCGTGTAAACTGCATGCCCAAATCATCACACTCAAGTGATATCATAAGCCATATAAAAGCAAATATAAACATTATTATCATCTGAAATACTCCTATTGTTTAATCTCCGCCTTTAAACTTAGGCCACGCCCCCTACCTGACTCTCATCCTAAGTGATTTTAAACGATAATTTTTTTGCGGCGCTCACACTGACACAACTTAGTCATTGGTTGTCTTCAGTGCCACTAAATCGCTCATGTTACGTGTTCTAAGACCACCGACCTCATCCTACAACCAAACAGTGACTTTACAACGTGAGATTTTTATCAAAACTTGGACAAAAATCGTACAGTGTAAAGCTTTCTTAATGATTTAGCACCCCATGCTATACTAGTAGCTTAGATTACTTGTTCTAATTACTGACCAGGCGGTTACTAAGGATGAATGAATGAACACCGTAAATGAACACTAGGAACGCTGTCCGCATACTGAAGCATGGTGGTGGTAGCATCATGCTAAGCATTACTCTTGGCCTCTTGGTTGCTTCTCTGCCTTAATGCCCTCCATACCAGTTATTAACTACGCCAGTCAGTGAACAGGTTACGACTGATGGGCTACATTTAGCGAACACATTGCATTTAATTCTACAAAAGCATTTAAATGTAAAATGTGTTTATTTTCCACATAATTACTTGGAGAAGCCTCTCTCTCTCGTCTTCTCTTTGTGTGTGTCTCTCTCCATCTCTCTTTATCTGTCTTTCCCTCTCTCTCTATCTGACTGTAACTATTTCTCTCTCTCTCTGACTGTGCCTCTCTATCTCTGTCCCTTGCTCTCTGTCTCTCTCTCTGTCTCTGTCCCTCACTGCCTCTCTCTCTCTGACTGTGACTCTCTCTCTCTCTCTCTCTCTTTCTCTCTGACTGTGCCTCTCTGTCTCTCTCTCTGTCTCTGTCCCTCACTGCCTCTCTCTCTCTGACTGTGACTCTCTCTCTCGCACTCTCTCTCTCTCTCTGACTGTGACTCTCTCTCTCGCACTCTCTCTCTCTCTCTGACTGTGACTCTCTCTCTCGCACTCTCTCTCTCTCTCTGACTGTGACTCTCTCTCTCGCACTCTCTCTCTCGCACTCTCTCTCTCTCTGCCTCTGGAGAAAAACTGAGCTCTCGCTCTCACCCTACAGTTCAGTGTGTTTCCTTGTGTTTCAGTGTGTTTGAGTGTGTTTCAGATCAGTGGTATGTTTTCAGCATGTAGAGTGGATTTTGCGTTATTCCGAGCTGAGTGTGTTTGAGTGTGTTGCTGTGTGTTTCCGTGTGTTTCTGTGTGTTTCCGTGTGTTTCTGTGTGTTTGAGTTTGAGTGTGTTTCCATGTGTTTGAGTGTGTTTGAGTGTGTTTCCGTGTGTTTAAGTGTGTTTCTGTGTGTTTGCCCGTGTTTAAGTGTGTTTCAGTGTTTCCGTGTGTTTGAGTGTGTTTGAGTTTGAGTGTGTTTCCGTGTGTTTGAGTGTGTTTCCGCGTGTTTGAGTGTGTTTCCGCGTGTTTGAGTGTGTTTCAGAGTGTTGCTGTGCGTTTGAGTGTATTTGAGTGTGTTTCCGTGTGTTTGAGTGCGTTTGAGTGTGTTTGAGTGTGTTTCCGTGTGTTTGAGTGTGTTTGAGTGTGTTGAGCTCAGTTGAGGAAGTGAATTTCAGCACACACTGATGAATTACACTGAAACCCCGGTGGCAGTCCTGGAGGAACGGCTCTTCATGAACTGGGTCAGGTGTGTTAGAGCAGCGTGTGGGGGATGAGCACCTATATTCAAGATATTCTACTCGCCAAGATATCATTTTCTTACAGTTAATATTATCTGCTCCTTCTGAATAATGCATTCGTGTTCGGTTACATTCCTTGTGTGCTGAGCTTGGACAATCCCAACCTGAGATGAACCTGCGTCCACCACTCGAATGTTGCTAAGGAAAGAAAAATGCTCTGCACAGAGAGTCATGATATCAGCTTCTCGCACTAAGACTACAATTATGTGATCAGGCTGTCACGCAATCGCTAGTCGGGGGAAAAACAAAAGAGTTTTTTAATCTTGTCTCCCTCAGAGAACTCTTAAGGGTTCTTTAAAGATACATAAATGGATTTAAAACCCACGTAAGGAGATGTTTATTTAACGTTTATGGAAGGAGTCTCCAGTGTCAGTGCTTCGTAACAGACAGAAGGTAAAGCTGTGATGCATTTCTCATAACTATAAATGGGTAAAAGGTATGACGTGTAATAAATAAAGCCTAAAAATTATGACGTTTAATAAATAAGAAACTGTAATCGTTGGTAAATTGTTGTGGTATAAGAGGAATAAAACACTTCAGGATGCGGTGTTATAGGAAAATAATGTTTGGTGTGGTAACAGTAAGTCCGCTTTGTCACACCCCCCAGTTTCCCTAGAACAGTGTGACACTGAGTGTTTTTTTTTTTCTTTACTTAACACATTGTATGCAATTATAAGATGTGCATGTCGGCACATGTCTGGTCACGAGGCCTCGGCTCTGCTGGCAGGAAGACAGCACTGCAGTACTGGAGATTAAAACAGGGTGGAAATTAGTGTCGTGTCGTTCCGCGGAAATACTGGTCACCTTGCGGAATGAAAGAACATCACAGAGCCTCTGTGGCCATCAGCGAGGAGCAGAGGATCAACTGGGATCCAAACTTAGACTCAGTCACGCTGCGGGTCACTGTGTTTACACAGCCGTGCCGCGACAAGTTTAGCTTCGGTGGAAAGCGTTACGCTGCTGTGGATCGCGGAAACCTAACACGCGGTAACGGCTAGGACTGAGCCACAGACAGAAGGAGGAGGCGGAGCTAGCCCTTCAAATCTGATTGGTTGCCTACTCACATAGATAATTTTTTAAAATATTTATTTAAAACCACATATAATTGAGCATCAGGAATTTTTTGAGTAATTAACACTCTGTATAGACATCGAAATTAGAAAATTGTTTTTTTTTTGCTATATAAGTAAATCTATCTATATATTTTTTAAACACAGACACAGAGGTATATCAGTACCATGCAAAACTGATTATTAACTATTTTTTATAAATCAGCATGCCTATCAAGCAGAAATCCGAAGGTCAACAGAATTAGCGAATCAGTGAACGAATCAAAATGAGTCATTTAGCTGACATGACTCGACTCACTCAAGAGATTCAACGGCTTTAACTCTTCCGAGTAACCGCTTTATTCCCTGCGGTTTATAATAACAACGCAAATGAGGGTAACTCTATAACAAGCACCAAATGAAAATTCCATAAGTATTGGAATTGCGTTCTTGCATAAGTATTCACACCCTCTTGAACGTTCCCACATTTTGTAGTGTTACAACCTGGAAACGAAAAAGACTTAATTTGGATTTTATGTCATGTATATTTACAGCACAAGGCATAATATTGAAGTGTGTATGCAGAATTATTTACAATTTAAAAAAAAAACACACACACACACACAAAGTTATGATTTCAAACATATTCACTAGGAACACTGTCCTCACACCGAAGCATGGTGGTGGTAGCATCATGCTAAGCGTTACTCTTGGCCTCTCGATTGCTTCTCTGCCTTAATGCCTTCCATACCAGTTACTGACTTTTGATGGATGGCCTCGTCTAGGTAGAGTCATGGATGTTGGATTTAATGTCACTCTGTGTGTGTGACGTTCAAAGTTTGGGATTTTTTTTTATAACCAAATGCTGATTGATCATTTTCCAGACCTTTGACTTGTTTTGATAGCTCCTTGGTCTTCATGATGCTATGTGTTTAGCTATGTTCTCTAACAGACTCTGGGCCCTTTCAGGAACAGGTGTATTTACACTGAGGTCATGTGACACTTTAATTGCACACATCTCATTATCTCACTTCTGATGGAGACTATTTTGTGTAGATTCATGACATGCAATCCCAATTAAGCCCATTTCAGTTCCAGGCTGTAACGTTACACAATATGAAAGTATGTTGGTCACGTCGCATCTCCTACTAATGTGATGTAGAGAGAGCTGAGGGTCACTGTGGCACGGTTCACACACCAAACACCTGCTGGGAAATAATCTACACTCGCCCTGTGACCCGGCTTTCCACTGAACACACACACACACACACACACACACACACACACACACACACACACACACACACAGTGATTATATATCTATACAGCATACATATACAGCATATGCTGGGTATTTTAGTCAGCTGACTGATGCTGCGATAAAACACAGAGCTCTAAGAATGAACCTGAAGGTCGACCTACGGAGAGAAGCAGGGAAGTGGAAACTATGTCCCTGTTCGGGATTAGAAGCCCTTCGCCATTACACCACTGATGTTTCGTTCCTGTCAGGATGTCAGCTGCTGGATATCAGTGGTATCGAAAATGGAAAAAGTGGATCAGTGCATCCCTCATTACTGAACGTGTGGTCTGTGTGTGTGTGTGTGTGTGTGTGTGTGTGAGATCAAGCGTGCAGCTGTAGACTTCTGAAACTATAGAGGCAGGCTTCAGACACTAAGCACGTCTCAGCTGATCGACTCCATTTGGCGCGTGAGGAACCCTGTGTACGTGTCACTTTTCCTGCCCAAAACCTTTCCTTGAAAACTTTTTTTGCAGCCAGGGATTTACTTTACGGACGTGATCCAACTACTGACAACTATCCAGCTATAAAGCTCATTATGCAAACTATAACATTCTGGTTATTTACAGGAGCCATAGAACTTTTAATTCCTGAACCTTCCACCAACAGAACACACTGTACACTTTCAGTACAAAGGAACTAAACTGTATCTGTCCTTGTCCATTCAAGCGTACACCATTTTCTACCTATAGTGCGTGTCTTGTATCTAGAAAGGTGCATGTAGCGAACTTTTAAAGCTTTACTTTAAAGTGAAATGCAATTATGTACCTTGAATCTTTACAAAGATGCACCATATCAACATTTCCTGGTGAACGATGCATATTAAAGGTATATAAGGGTATATAAGGTTATAAGGGTGTCACCCCAGCAACAGTGAAAGGTACAGTTCAGTACCTTTTTTTTTTGACAGCGTAAGTCCAATGCGACTTGTTTTTGAGTTATTTTCACCCAGTAGTTTCACTGTTTCACTCAGACACTTCACTCGTGTCACTTTCTGGATTAGGATCCTAACACTATAGAGTGTTTTATTGTCCATCCATCCATCAATCCATCCATGTCCATTGTCCATCCTTTCCCAGGGGACACCCTGGATGGGGTGCCAGGCCATCGTAGGGAACAATCACACACACACACACACACACCCATTCACACACTACAGGCAATTTGGAAATGCCAGTCAGCCTACACCACATGTCTTTGGACTCAGGGAGGAAACCGGAGTACCCGGAGGAAACCCCCCGAAGCACGAGGAGAACATGCAAAGTCTGTGCACGCAGGGCGGAGGTGGGAATCGAACCCCCAACGCTGGAGGTGCGAGGCGAAACGTGCTAACCACTCGTGTTTTATTGTATCTTATCTTTTTTATACTGGCAAGAGTCTTATCGTATCTCGCCTTCAAGCGGCCAGTCAAGCAGGCTGATAGCTATAAGACCTCGATAACGAATGTAGTACCTCTGATAACGGTGGGATGTGATTTCCAGCACTGTCACACAATTTCTTTAAAAATTGTGTTAAAAATTCCCTGAGCCCTCTCTAACCCCGGACCCCGTTTTGAGATCGACTGCTTGACGTCACAGAAGCGGAAAACCAGGACGAGACTGAACACGAGAATGAGCATCAGCATTTGCAGTTTTAGCATGGATCATTTCCGTACTCGAAATCAGGACGACTTTATGACGCAGAACCCAAGAGCTATACAGGAGAACCTCTCACTGGCTGATGAAATGCTCGGTCTAACAGTGAATCAGCTTTTTCTAGGTCGGTTTTAAGTGGCCAAACTTCTGCTCTTCGAAAATAAACGACTCCTAGGAGGTCTTTTTGCTGGAACCCTGGACAAAAGCGCACGGAGAGCATTGTCTCAAAGGTTCGTGACACATGAGGGCTGTAATTTCAAATAAGCTACAGATGCGGTTCTTATTCCTAGATCAGAATGTTCATTTCGCACACGTTTGTTCACTCCATATTCATTTAAATATATAACACACCTCGATAAGAACCTTATATTAATGTATATTAACGGTAAGATCTCTACTCGATTGATCTTTAATGTGAAATCAGTTCACTGACGCAATTCTGGGGGAAAGATTTCAAGGAAGAGTGACGCGTCTTCAATTTAGAGGCTGATTAAAAAAGCATTTTTAATAAAGAAATCTTGCAAAGGACCTCTTGTACTACACGTGCTCCTTCAATCTGAAGTCAGTTCACTGTGTCGTGTTCGGAGAAATGCGTATGCAAACTTCCAGACACGCTCTGGGAGACGATTTTCTATTTTCCTGTTTCTGGAGGATGATGAAAGAAAAAAAAAAAAAAGCTATGCTGAATGTTTTTTTAATTTGTACAGTACTGTGCAGAAGTCTTAGGCACACGCAAAGCTTTAGAGCAAAGATACACAGCCTTCACAAAATAATGAAACTAAATGTTCAGGTGCAGTGTGTGCAGTTTGATAAGGAAATGAGCTGGAAGTGTTACTGAGCATCTCGCAGAAGCAGCCGCAGTTCTTCTGGAGACTTTGACTGTCGACTCGCTTCTTATTTCTGCAGCGAAACCCAGCAGCCTTCATTCTGTTTTTATCTGAAAAGTGTCTCTTATGTCATCTGCTGCTTTCTTTATTGACATACAAACATTTTTCTATAACAGTTCATGGTTTTGTACACGGACTCCATAATAATGTAGAAGTCATAAAATACAAATCTATAACAAAGTTTGTACTAAAAAAATAAAATAAAATAAAAAAATCACAGGGTGCCAAGACTTTTGCACAGTACTGTATATGGTTGAAAATGACCTGTGTATCCTATACCCTGTGCTCGTTTACTATGAGGTCAGTAAGGAGTGATAGTGAGTGGTGTCTCACCCATGAGGGCAGCTCGGAGGTGTCCAGTGCGCGCGCGGCGCTGCTCTTCTTCTCCTCCTCTTCCTCCATCTCCATCTCCATCCCCTGCTGCTGCTGCTGGAGGAACGCCAGCGCTCGGCTCAGCCTGGAGCTCTTACAGCCCGAGTTCCTCCTCCAGAAGAAGAAGATGGCGAGGCCAATCAGCAGCCAGCTGACGCTGAACTCGAAGTAGCCGAGCGCGTACACGGGGAAGATGAGCACGAAGGCTTTGGCGAAGCGCACCCAGGTCCGCGCCACGCGCCCGGCGGAGGAAGAGGAAGAGGAAGTACAGGAGGAAGAGGAAGTACAGGAGGAGGTCGGTGCGTCCTGCGCGCTCGGGTCCGGTGGCATTCGGGTCTCCCCGGGATGATGAGGGTGAGGATGATGAGGTGGAGGAAGAGGAGGAGCGGCGGTGCTGCTGCTCTTCTGCGCCGCATCCTGCGCTCCCGGAGCTCCTGTTCCACTCATGCTTCCTGCCTCCTGCCTCCTGCCCCTGCCTCCTGCCTCAGCTCCCCGTTACACTGCCCAAGTTTAACGTCTGTGTCGTTTGCTGTCCGTTACTTCACTCTCCACTTCAACCCCGAGCTCACGTCAGTTCGTCCATTTTCCTCGCGCAGTGTCGGTCACTGTTCAAGAGCGGACCGAGAACATGAGACGGATTCCCTCGCCATTGTGTCGCGCGCTCCTGCACTGTCTGTGTCTGTGTGTGTGTGCGTGTGTGTGTGTGTTTCCATCGTTATGACAGCAGCTGCTGAGCCCCACACACACACACACACACACACACACACACATATACGGCTCAGAAGCTCCCCCTGGCGCTCACCTGCTGCAGGTAATCACACACACACACACACACACACACACACACACACACACAGAGAGAGAGAGCCCTACTCAGACCGGATGAGTTTTCCATATGGAAGTTGGTAAGGGAATCATTCCCGGAATAACAATTTTTTTTCATGGCTGGAAAGTTTACTGTCTGTAAAGTGCGCAGAAGAACTAACTTCAGCTGACATATCTGCAGCAGATCCTGTCTGATCCTGTCTGATCCTGTCTGATTGGACACGTCGGGAAAGATTGTTATATTCTGGAATAAAAAAAGTTGTTTTTATTCTTTTTCTTCTGTGTAAAGACGCTTTAGGAAGCGCTCTCTCGTTTCTCTTCCCCTCGTCTCACTAAAACGCAGAACGATAAAATATAGTGGAGGAATCAGAGAAGAGACATTTCCTGCGCTTTGAGGTGAATAAAACATGAGCCCCATTACGTTACGTGACCTTATTTCTTCTCTTTAACTCCAATTGCATGACAGATATTTTGGTTATTTGAAGTCAAGTTTATAAGTTTTCAAAAATTAAACTTCAAGTAATCCGTTGTCTCGACTTTGAGTCATTGTCTTGTCTTGACTGTGAGTCATTGTATAATAACAGCATAATAGCAATAAATTCCATATTTTTATAATTTAAATAATAAATAAAAGACAAAAGTATTACATTATTATCTAAATCGAGTAAATAAATAACAGCAAACAGAAATAATTAAGCGAACAGTGTAATAGTAAAAAAAATAAAATACACAGTAACCGAATATTAATACTAATGATTATAAAATTCAGTGAAAGAAGGAAAAAAGGCTCATTTTTAAACCTTTAGTTATGAAATATATCTATTTACTGATCCATATCTTTAATGAACAAATATTCAACCAGTAAAAACACTTTGAAAAAATACAAGCTGCTTTTTTCTGTTATATATTAAAGATATATTTTTCTTCAGAACCTGAAATAAGTCTAAACAAACAAACAAACAATCAAACAAACGAACAAACAAACAATAAATCAATCAAACAGATAAAGGAGTAGATAGATAGATAGATAGATAGATAGATAGATAGATAGATAGATAGATAGATAGATAGATAGCTTTTACCAACAATAATTGACGAAGTTAGGAAATGAAAATTACCAATAAATAAATTGTTTTAAAAAAATAAGAAAGAAAGAAAGAAAGAAAGAAAGAAAGACAATGATGGCGAGTGTCATGGCTGTGAAACTGAATATAATAAATATATCAGTCACAATATAAATAATTAAAATGTAATTCACATGTATAAAGTATAATATAATGTAAAACAGAAGAGTTTATAATCGCTGTTGTAATAATTAGCAGGTAAAATAAATTGATTTATTGAAAAAGGGTTCGTTTTTGTTGTTAGTTCTCCGTGTCGATGATCAGCTCGTCTGGTCTGCGTCTCCATGGCGATTCCCGAGTTAGCTCGAGCGCTCTGTACTCGATTGCTTTTCCTGTTGCTATGACGCAGTTACTATGGGGTTTAGGCGAATGCGCATGCGCGGTAGCGTTGCGGCGGGGTGTCATGGCGGCCATTGGTGTCAACACAAATCTAACTGAGTAATAGGGCTTAAAAGAGAAGTTAGGATCAGCGATGTACTCCGGAAAGGTGAGGATTTCACACGGTTTATCTTTAAAAAGTGTTTTATTAAAATAATAACAAATAATTGATCATTAAATCATCCGTTATTTAGTTAGCAAATTAGCAGTACAGTTAAATAAAGAGATGTGAGATATATGAGATATTAGAGGCTCTTATCATCCAAACATTGTTATTATTAATAATTTTATTATTATTTTATGTGTATAAATGTCACCTTTAACGCATTCTAAGGCTCTCGTTGAAATCTTAAGTGTCTAAAATCCGTATAATGATGTGATAATGTGTATTTCTGCTGCTTTTTCTCCTCTTTTACTTAAGAAAATAACCAGAGAAGACACATGGAGATCTGAAGAATTAATAAAGCACATACGGGTAAGTGTGTGTGTGTGTGTGTGTGTGTGTGTGTGTGTGTGTGTGTGTTTCTGTGAAAGGAAAATTCCACCATGAACTACTTCTTGTTCTTTATAATTAACATGTGATGATCAGCAGCATCTAAGATTTATTTTGTGGTGTATTTCTGATCTTTTAAACTGTAATAATGCAGATAAACTGTGAATCTGGCAACAAAAATACTGATTCATTCCCAGAGCCAAGAGGAGGAGAGCAGGAGGAGAGAGCGATCACATCGAGACCCAGAGAGAGAGAGGAGGAAGCACAGAGAGGAAAGCGGAAGGAGGGGAGAAGTGAGGGATGAACGAGAGAAAGAGAGCAGGAGAGAGCGAGAGAGAGATCGGGGTGAGACCGAGTACCGAGACAGAGAGAGAGAGAGGCAGAGAGAGAGGCATAAGGATAGAGACAGAGAAAAAGTGAAAGAAAGAGACAGAGATGGATTGAGAGAGAGGGAGAGAGAAAGAGAGAGGGAGAGGGTGAAAGAGAGAGACAGAGAAAAAGATTTAGAGAAGGAAAAGAGGAATAGGGAGAAAGATAGAGACAGAAATAAAGAGAGGGATAGGGAAAAGGACAGAGAGAGAGAAAAGAGGGACAGAGAAAAGGACAGAGAGAGAGAAAAGAGGGACAGAGAAAAGGACAGAGAGAGAGAAAAGGACAGAGAGAGAGAAAAGGACAGAGAGAGAGAAAAGAGGGACAGAGATAGACCGAGAGAGAAAGAGAGAGATAGAGCAAGAGAGGCAGTGAGAGATAAAGGGGAAGAGAGGGATAGGGAGAAGGACAGAGAGAGGGAGAGGAGGAGGGCAGAGCGAGAAAATGAAAGAAGAAAAGAGAAGGTAGTTAGTTTAGATGGGGACGGCAGGTTCTGGGAGAGAGAGAAAGACAGGAAAGAGAGGCACAGAGAGAGGGAACATCGGCGAGACGGTGAACGCCACAGAGGTGAAGAACAGGAAAAAGAACGGAGAGAGCAAGAAAGACGAGAGAAACACAGCCACAGACAGCACACTGGACAAACAGACAGAGGTGAGGATATTAAACAGTTTTAATTCTCTTCACTGAGACTGACACACACAGAGGCCACGCCTCCTTCATCGGGACTGACAGACACAGAGGCCACGCCTCCTTCATCGGGACTGACAGACACAGAGGCCACGCCCCCTTCATCGGGACTGACAGACACAGAGGCCACGCCCCCTTCATCGGGACTGACAGACACAGAGGCCACGCCCCCTTCACTGAGACTGACACACACAGAGGCCACGCCTCCTTCATCGGGACTGACAGACACAGAGGCCACGCCCCCTTCACTGAGACTGACACACACAGAGGCCACGCCTCCTTCACTGAGACTGACACACACAGAGGCCACGCCTCCTTCACTGAGACTGATACACAGAGGCCACGCCCCATTCACTGAGACTGACACACAGAGGCCACGCCCCCTTCACTGAGACTGACACACACAGAGGCCACGCCTCCTTTAACTTCTTTGTCTTGTGTTTCAGAGGAAAGAAGAGAGCAGAGGAGACAAGAGAAAGAGCCACAAGTAAGATTCAACCAAACTAATATAATATTAATAATAATAATAATAATAATAATAATAGATTACAGTTGGGTCCAGGTGTTTGAGTGCACTGTGTTTATGTCATCAGTTCTGAAACACTAATATAACTTAATAATTAGTTTGTACAGAACAGAACTGACTCGAGTCGAGCTGAGCAGAACCGAGCTGAGCAGAACCGAGAAGGAGAGAACAGAATCAAGCAGAATTGAGCTGGGTGGAACAAATTAGAGCAGAACAGATCCAAGCAAAATAGAACTGAGCTGAGCAGAACCGCGCCGAGCAGAACCGCGCCGAGCAGAACCGAGCTGAGCAGAACCGAGCCGAACAGAACCGCACCGAGCAGAACCGCGCCGAGCAGAACCGAGTCATACAGGATTATTCAGCACAGGGGTCTCAGTAAAAATAACACACTGATGAATAATTCAGATGAACAGCGTGATGTGTTTAGTTCTCATGGTGCACTCAGATGTTTGGTCCCAGCTGTAGCGCACGTGTGTGTGTGTGTGTGTGTGTGTGTGTGTGTGTGTGTGTGTGTCTGACCTCATGTCACTGTTGGTTTTAGGAGGACGGAGCGACAGAGCGGAGACACAGACACAGCCAGGACGGAGATGGAGTGAGGGAGAGAGAGGAGAGGGATAAACAGAGAGAACAGAGACACAGAGAGAACGAGAGCAAGCACAAGAAAACCGAGTATGAGGTAAGCACACTCTCTCTCACACACACACACACACACACACACACACACACACACAGTTATATCACCTGCTGTGAGACAGTACAGGTGTGTTTACACCACAGCGCTGCTGAATTCTGGATTCTGATTGGTCAGAAGGTGTTGATTACTCTTCTATAACGGCAGCCCACAGGTTTATATTAACACATCGGTACATTAATACACGCAGGTTGAAAATGACGTGACCGAGGACAAGCGCGAAGGAGCAGAGGATTATGGGAATGAAGATTATGAGGATGACTTTGAGGTGAGGGTGGAGTTTCCCGGTGCTCTGTTGACGAGTTACACTCCATGGGTCATGTCATCACATCTCTGTGTGTGTGTGTGTGTGTGTTTCTTTCTGTGTCATGCACATTGCTTTCAAAACGGATTGGTGTTACAAGAAAACGGTGAGTTTTTGGTGCAGAAGACACAATCGTAGAGAAATCCATCCATCCATCCATCCAGTTTCCCAGAACAGTACCTCACTGTTGTCATCGCCAAACCTCCCAAACAACTGAACTCCAAAAAGGATTGAAATACAGTGCTGTTAAATTCTCGATTAACGCCAAGAGTTAAAAAAAGAGGCTGGCGATGGAGCGACTGTTTATAGCTGCTTTAACGTGAGTGAGAACGGGAACTAACTTTCACAACGTTAAACGTAACTATAAACCGATAAAAAAATATGGCGTGTCATTCTTTAATAGTTTAAAGAAAAAGTCTGGGTTACCTAGAAATCGGGTTAGAAATCTCTACGCTGATCCCCTCTCATTCTCAGTGGGGTTGCAATGCTGAAAATTGGATTATAGCCGTGAAAACGGAGGCGAGTCTTTCACCTGTGGCGCAGAAACACTATATTATCAGTTATTATATAAAAAATGCATTTACCGTAGCAATCTGTCTATCACGCCATTTGTAGAGTATCAGTTTGTGTCTCTCCTGAGTGTCTCTCCTGAGTGTCTCTCCTGTGTGTCTCTTTTGTGTGTCTATTCTGTGTGTCTCTCCTGTGTGTCTCTCCTGTGTGTCTCTTCTGTGTGTCTCTCCTGTGTGTCTCTCCTGTGTGTCTCTCCTGTGTGTCTCTCCTGAGTGTCTCTCCTGAGTGTCTTTCCTGGGTGTCTCTCCTGGGTGTCTGTTTTGTGTGTCTGCTGAGCAAATAATCCCCGTCTCTCTTCAGGACTATGAGGAAGACTTTGAGGAGTTTGATGAGGACAAAGAAGAAGAAGAAGAAGAAGAGGTGCATGAAACCGAAAGGAGGGAAGCAGAGAGAGAGCTGAGTCCACGCAGCAGACGGGAGATCGAGGCCATCCAGAGAGCCATGGAGAAGGAGAACGAGCTGGTCAGCAGTGCGCAGTCCCCACCCTCAACCCGGGAGTCTGAGATCTCCCGCAGAGGTAGCACTAATCTAAACCGCCTGCGTATGGTGGGGTAATTAATACTGAGCATGTGGATGTAGTTAGATAGATAGATAGACAGATAGAGAGAGAGAGAGAGAGAGAGAGAGAGAGAGAGATAAAGACATAACGGAAACCAGGTTCAGGTGTGTAAACTCAGCCATTACTGCTCCGGCTCCTCCCTCATGACAAACCACACCTCCACCGCACTGTTCAGATTATATACTCTACTGTGTGTGTGTGTGTGTGTGTGTGTGTGTGTGTGTGTGTGTGTGTTAGCGAGTGCTGACTCAGAGAGCCGCTCAAGGAAGAGTGGAACGTACGGCAGAGCGATCGACTTCACCGCAGCGAGGCAGAGAGAGATAAACCAGCAGGCAGCCGATAAACAGAAGTGAGTCGCCTCCCCTCGCTCACTGGTTACTAAATAATCAGCTTGTGTGGTGCTGTGATAGGAAAGCAATCAACTGAGTGGTGGTGCGGTGAGGCGGAGTCACTGTTCCTGCCACGCAGCACTTCCTGGAGTGTTTTTTATTCCTCTTATACCACAGCAACCTGCCAACACTGAGACTTTTTCAGCTATTAAACAAAGGCACAGCAGCTAGTGTTCCCTCTTTAGCCTCACTATTTTTTTAAAAAAACAAATCTTTGCTTTGAAGATGAAAATAAAGCGCAGCTTGTGACTGAGATATGTTGGTGTCTGACGGTGTTTCTGTGGTGTAGGAAACGCAGCGCCGAGCTCCTGCGCCTGATCGATCTGGACTTTTCCGTCACCGAGTGTCTCCTGGATTTGCCTCCAGTCCGCGAGTACGACTTGTACATCAAGAGCTACGGAATGGCCAACACCAAGCAGGTCTCTCCTACTGAATATACAGAAAAATCACACGCTCATGTCATTTTAATCAGAATTTATATAGTAAAATAGTTTAAAGCTTTGTGCTGAGTATCCTGACATCTTTATTTATTTCATTCCTTATTAAATAAATCAATTAAAGAACATTCTATAATTATTATTCGAGAATGAAAATGAAATCTAGACATGATTCCATGATTTTAACAAATGACTCGATCAACCCTACACAAACCCGCACCGCCTTTACCCTGGAGAACTGCTGCTAGCTTTCACACGCTCTCATCTCATTTGCATACTGGAATCTGATTGGCTCTTACATTTTATGATGCAACAATTCTCACTCAGGTTAAGCTTTTTTTCCTCGTTTCTTTAAAAAAAAACGCTTCAACGACAGTATATTTTTTTACTCTTTAAATTTGGCTTTGATTCCCCTGAAAGCGTTTAATCACACGAAATGAATCTGATTGGTCAGAAGGTGTTGATTAGTTCTCTAGAACAGCAGCCCTGATAGTAGCGCAGGTTTATATTTAACGCGCTCGTTCGGATACGTTATCGTTTCTATAGTAACAGCTCATTCACAGGGATTTGTACAGCAGGCGCTGCATGTAAACAGATCATAAAAAAATCATAAGGAGTCACTTTTCTGTAAGGAGACATTTATTTAAAGATTATTTAACATTTATGGAAGGAGTCTCCAGTGTCAGAGGTAAATCTATAACTTTAAGTTTTCTGGACAGAGGAGTTTTTTACGATTTTTTTTAGTGGCTGTTTTTAGCCGCTAAAACAGGAACTAACCTTAAATGTAACTATAAATGGATAAAAATTATACCTCGTTGTTGTTTATTAAATTGTAAAGTGCCAGTGTTGGCAGGTTGCTGTGGTATAAGAGGAATAAAACACACTTCAGGAAGTGTAACAGTGACTCCGCTCCAACGCTCCACCCTGTCGTTGATTATTTTACCGTAACAGCACGACACGGAGTGTTTTATTCCTGACATAACACACCCCTTTGTGTGTGTGTCTCTCAGGCCTACGTGCAGTGCAACGAGGACAACATCGAGAGAGACACTCAGACAGACGAGACGGACGTCACGGACAAGTGGACACAACATCCGCCGGAGACCAGCGTCGCGTGTGGAGGTGAGGAACACGACGTAACAGGCATGCAGTGTATATATGATATGATATGAGATGAGATGAGGAGTGTTAACTACAGCATGACCGTCTGGCGGATGTTAAATTACCCACAGGCCCACAGGTTTCCCAGAATGCATCAGAGGAGTCCGTGACCAGGGCGAGCGTGGACTCGAAGCGGCTCGCCGCGTTTCTCCGTTCTGCCACACAGGTGGGATTTATTTTACTACTTTCACTAAAGAAACTGTTCTTCACCCAGCTCTAATGTGCATGCGTGCGTGTGTGTGTGTGTGTGTGTGTGTGTGTGTGTGTGTGCGTGTGTGTGTGTGTGCGTGTGTGTGCGTGTGTGTGCGTGTGCGTGTGTGTGCGTGTGTGTGTGCGTGTGTGTTGCAGGTG
>CM040978.1:2473536-2476036 GCA_022985145.1 Pangasius djambal
ACACACACACACACACACACACACACACACACACACACACACACACACACACACACACACACACACACACACACACACACACACACACACACACACACAGACCAGACTAACCTTTCTACATCACACACACACACTCTCTCTCACACACACACACACACACAGACCAGACTAACCTTTCTACAAGGCAACACACATACACAGACCAAACTGTCTTTTCTACATCACACACACACTCTCTCTCACACACACACACACACTCTCTCTCACACACACACACACAGACCAGACTAACTTTTTCTACATCACACTCAAACACACACACACACACACACACACACACACACACACACACAGACCCAACTAACCTTTCTACAAGGCAATACACACACATACTATGTCTCATAGATATAGCTTTCAGTACAGCTTGGTCTGTGACAAGGTCTATTGTTAAAACCACTCTGTGTGTGTGTGCGTGCGTGTGTGCGTGCGTGTGTGTGTGTGTGTGCATGCGTGTGTGCGTGCGTGTGTGTGTGTGTGCATGCGTGCAGGTCGACAGGTGACGTTGTTGCGCTTCTCCCAGACGCAGACCCACACCATGCTCTCCGTTCACTCCCCGCGCTCCGGCTCGAGCGACGTCACACTCGACAGTAAGACGCTGATCTGCGTGTGGAACATCTGGGAGCCGTCCACACCTCAGAGAATCCTCGTCTATGAAGCTGAGGTATACACACACACACACACACACACACACACACACACACACACACAAGCGCAGGTATGAGTCTCCCTTCCCGCCGTGTCTCAGGTGCGGAGCTGCTGTTTCAGTCCCGGGAAGGCCACGCTGGTGTTTGCTGGGACGGACGTGGGTTCCGTGTTGGTGTGGGATCTGAGAGAACATTCCGGCTCTCACTCGCACATCAGGGTGTGTGAGGAGGAGTGGACACTGCGTCACCCGACATTCTCCACCGGTTAGTCCAGTGTACTCCACACACACACACACACACACACACACACACACAGCTCATACTGTTTATTAAAGAATAACACACTTATGCTGTTAAAGGAAATAATCAACAATAATAGTTGATTAATAATAACAGTAATAATGCATAATAATAATAATATGTGTACTTGACTATGTGTGTGTGTGTGTGTGTGAAGATGCTGTGATGTCAGGGGCGGGGCATTTCTCCTCCGTAGTATCCGTCGAGCCTGTCCTGGTCACCGTGGGGGCGGGGCTTAGAGATCCACTGCTGCCAGACCAAGAAGGTAATACTTCTAATCATTTTTAAAGGTTTTTAGTAAATGAAAAGTTTGTCGTTTGTTATAGTTAAAATGATCTTGAATTTGAACCACAGTTCCGCTTGTGTAATAAACACAAACCCAGAGAGGGTGAGGGTTAACCGGAACAGGAAGCTATGACCATATTAGGAAAGTGTCACTGATTTTAGAAATGTTATAATAACTAGAAGCCTTTTTTTTTAATATCAAAAGTTGCCAATGCTCCTGGTTGAATTAGTAAGCTAATACCACGCAGCACTGAGCGCTGTCTCATGCTACTGTTAACGCTGTGTGTTTTTAAACACACTTTCCCTTAAAGCAATATTTTTCCAGGAAGAGAAACAGGAAGTTTTTTTTTAAGACACTTCCTTTCTGTTGTAAATCGCAGAGTCGCTGGGGCTGTCCTTCCAGCTGGGGTCACTGGATGAAAACGGACTCCTGAACCTGTGGGTAAGTCATTTATCATTACTGTTACTATTATTATTATTATTATTATTATTATTGTTATTGTTATTATTGTTGTTATTGTTGTTGTTTAAATAATTTTATTCCTGCAAAGTTTTGCAACTTTTTGTCAACACGTTTCCAATGTTTTCTTTCGTCAATTATTATGCTACGCTACATGCTAGCTAGCTGAATCGAACTGGTAGTCGTTGTCTAGCTTGTGTTCATATTTCCCCGTTGCCTAGCAACACTGTTTCCAACTTTCTTATACAGGTTGTAGTCGAGTTGCCCAAAGCTGATGATTCTGGATCCCAAACAGACCTGGGTGAGTTTACCAGTGTCCTAACACCGCCGTCCTCACTCTGTCCCTCCTGTCCTCACTCTGTCCCTCCTGTCCTCACTCTGTCCCTCCTGTCCTCACTGTGTGCTTCCTGTCCTCACTGTGTGCTTCCTGTCCTCACTCTGTCCCTCCTGTCCTCATCGTGTCCTTCCTGTCCTCACTGTGTGCTTCCTGTCCTCACTCTGTCCCTCCTGTCCTCATCGTGTCCTTCCTGTCCTCACTGTGTGCTTCCTGTCCTCACTCTGTCCCTCCTGTCCTCATCGTGTCCTTCCTGTCCTCACTGTGTGCTTCCTGTCCTCACCGTGTCCCTCCTGTCCTCATCGTGTCCTTCCTGTCCTCACTGTGTGCTTCCTGTCCTCACCGTGTCCCTCCTGTCCTCATCGTGTCCTTCCTGTCCTCACTGTGTGCTTCCTGTCCTCACTCTGTCCCTCCTGT